>BPLR01001584.1:0-74571 GCA_021605095.1 Caerostris extrusa
ATCAAATTAAAAATTCCGAACCGCTATAAACATCCATGACACCACCTGGACTCGAACCCGAAACCTGTGTCACCGAGCGCTAGTACACGGCCATCGAGGCCCCTATTTCATTGTTAGTTCGAAGATATCGGTTATATTTTTATCCTTCTTGTTGAAGAAATCATGTATAATGTGATACAATGTACATTATATAAATACATAAAAAGTTATACATTTTCTGCTAATAAAATAAAAAAAATTCATATCTTGTTCTCCAAAATTCATTAAAAATAAATAAATAAATTATTTTATCCAGATGTATGTTATTATAATTCATAAGAAATGCGTTCAATACTAATTCGTTTATAAATTTGATACATTTTTGATACTAGTTCAACCAACAACCACCAGAAGTCATCAAAGCCTTAATAGAAGCAAGATGTATTGTGAAGATGGGGTAAGACAGAAGATATTTCCAAAACATATATCTTAAAAATGAGGTTACAGATATTTGAATTCACTTATTTTGATTTGAATCTTCTATTTCTTTCTATTTTTTTATTAAATCTAGATTGAATCTAAAAAAATTTCTATTTGCACATGACACAATAATTTAAATGTCATATTTGGCTACTAAATAGAAAATATATACATACATATGTGATTTGATTTTTATCATGAAGATGATTGTTTTTTGTTTATTTCGTAAATATTAAACGTATATTATAAACCTTTATAACATAATTATATTAACATAATCATACAATACAACAATATGTTTTATTTCACAACATTCAGTAATTTTATGTATTATAAAATATCATAAGAATTTAATTTTTCAGAAAACATTTGGATTAACATTTCTTTAATACTATTCTTTTTTTCATTTCGTAATCTTTTAAGCTTATAAACATTTACCATTGCGTTGTAATCGGGAAATGAACAGTAACAAAAAACTAATTGTGTAGGTTTGGTTTTTGTCTCTTTGTTGCCATCCTTTGCACACTTTGAGCTAATTAGACCGGGATCTACAGTTTAACGAGGATTCTGAGTCACTAGCAAAGCATCCATGCCACCTGCACGATTCGAACCTAAAGCCTGTTTTACAAAGCCACCAGGATTCGAACCTGAAGCTTGTTGTACCAAAGGCCAAAGCGCTAGACAATTTACCAACAGGCACATCTGTAGTTTTGGATGAATGAATGTTTGTATTAATAGCTTTCGATCGTCGTCGATGAACGTCGGTAACATGGGCCAATAGCCCTTGTTGCCAAAAATGACCGTCGATAGCATGGGTCAATAGCCCTTGTCTGTCAAAAATGACCGTCGATAACAAGGGTCAATAGCCCTTGTGTGCCAAAAATGACAGGCGATAACAAAAGGCGAATAGCCCTTGTCTGCCAAAAATGACCGTCGATAGCATGGGCCAATAGCCCTTGTCTGCCAAAAATGACCGTCGATAACAAGGGCCAATAGCCCTTGTGTGCCAAAAATTATCGTCGAGCGACAAACCAAACCTTATAAAAAAATTTACGTTTTTCCGATTTTTCCGATAAAATTTTTCTGACACTATATCGTGTACATTTGTGGACATTTGTGTACTATGATCTTTACTAATGGATATAGAAGAATGTGCGAAATACATAAATTCAATGACTTTATTAAAGTCATATATATATGTAGCCGCGTGACGAGCGCTCGGTGCCACAGGTTTCGAGTTCGAGTCCCGGCGATGCCATGGTTGTTTGTAGTGGTTCAGAATCCACTTTAAACCGTAGGTCTCGTTCTAATATGACTGTAGAGCGTTGGGCGCAGGGCTAACAACCCTACCCTTAAACAAAAAACATCTCTCGTCTCGAAATTTGCCCTTTTGCAGTAGGCCTTGGCCGACCATGGGGCTGTTGTGTCACTGCTGATGATGATGATATACATACATATGATATATATATATATATATATATATATATATGAACATTTTTTAATAAAAAAATATTTTTTGCAACTTTACTTGCACTGAGTTAAAAAAAACATCTTTGTACTCAAAATATGCTTACAAATAATACATATGCTTAGTAGAAATAACAGTCATCAAGAATATGCGATGACAAAATAGAAGATTGTAAGTTTTAATCACAAAATTGCTACATTTGCAATACATAAAAACACTGTCTTTAACACGGTGTAACGGGGTAAGATCAGGGGGATCTTGATAGCCATGTGAATAAGGGTAAATGCAGCGTTATGGAACCTCCTTATTTAAGTAACTACGAACATTCAAAGCCTAAAATAGGGAGTTTCCATCCCGTTGAATCATATAAATTATGCTGCCCCCACGCAGTTGCGGGAAATAACTACACTTGGAACATGTCAGATAAATGTTAGAGTTGTTTTCTAAGTGGAAAAATATAGCCCATACAATTTTGTTTGTGACACGGTCCAGAAATCTTTTTTCTGTCTTTTTTTCTGTTATTATGGGACAGTATTGAAAAATAAAAGAGCAATGGTGAAAGAAAAAAAAAAAACTTTTTATCACGTATATTTGATTTAATTATGTAAAAAGATTTTGAAAATATAAATTTTAGGTACTTACGTATTAACGGTACCTTGGCGACAGACTTGGTGGTTTTTAAGTGTCGCCAATCTTTATTATTTGGAATAAAAATATTTTGAAAGCGTTTTCATTTTAAATGAAGTGTTTCATATATATTTTATTATTTGGAACAAAAATTGTAAGTGTAGATTGGCGCCAAATCCGTAGCTGCGGTTGGCGCGTGTGCTCTTTATTGGCGCAACTGTCGCCAAGGTACCGCTAATACGTAAGTACCAAGTTTTATTTTTGTTCTAATGCAGCTGGTAAACTCTTAGATAATTGTCTTTGATGCCTTAAGGCAAGCGACGCACCAACGTTACTCACTTAGCACTACCCAGGAGGTACGTGCAGGCCAATACCTCCCTTGTAGTAACACCCCCCGCAGCGCTCTACGATCCTGTTAGACATTGTCCTACTTAAGTGGATTCCGAACCACTGCAAACACCCATGGCACCACCGGGACTCGAACCCGAAACCTGTGGGACCGAGCGCCAGAGCGCTAGCCACTTGGCCATTCAGGCCCACTTTTCACTAATGCTAACCTTGTATAGATTTCCCCATCTTGTTTCGGAACGTACGCCTTTAGAATTCCATTAAAAAAATAAAAGCCAATTTTCAATTTTATTTCAGAATAGGATCGACCCTCGCGAGCGCGTGCATTTTGGAAGCCCGAAATCCCATCAGCATTCCGGGGCCTCACAAATTAAATGCCCCGCGTTCCGAAAAGGAAAAAAAAGTGATTAATAGCCGTTTATTTATTATATGTATTTTTGGCCCCCCACTGCCGACGGCATCCGAGCCGCACGTAAACACAGCGGAAGTTATTATTGATTGCCTCCTGCGCTGAACAGGTGAGTTATGAATTCAGAAAATGTGGCGCAATGAAAGGGGAATTGGATGCATCCACCCAACTTTCACTTCTTTTTCAATTCCTTCTATTAGCTCACATTCTCCCTATATATATCTCGTTCAAATTTTCAATCGTTCATAAACACTTTTTATTCATACACTCCAGTCCAAATACATCTCTTTTTTAACTCATAGTGGATGACACTGGATGTTAATACAGTTTTTTCAAATGTTAATTCATTCATTAAATTTAATTAATTAATTTTATTTTTTCAGATTTAAGTTGCCTGTATTTAACAATAGATGGCGCCAGATGTAAGAGGAAAATTTCAACTTTATTTATAAAGGAACTTTTCTGCGATAGAGTGAAAAAAAAATAGGAATTGACTTTAAAAAAAAAAAATTTTTTTTTCATATTACTTGTTTATTTTGTTTTTTACATACAAAAACAAAATAGTGTAGACATGTGACTTTCAAAGAAAATTTTGTATTGTTTCCTCCTATGTTTCAAATAGTTTCAACACTGTTTCAATTTACTTTACCATTACTATCCGATGGGGCCTCGGTACAAAAGTTTCGGATTGGAGTTCCGACAGTGCCATGGATGTTTATAGTGGTTCGGAATCCACTTTAAACTGTAGGTCCAGGTTTGTTTAGCCCAAAAGTGTGCACAAGATGATCGTAGAGCGACAAACAAAATCAAACCGGAAGTGGGCAGAATGAGCTATGCAAATGAAATAACGGTATAAATGCTCGTCTAATGGAGCCAATAGCACCAACCACCTATTAACCAAGCTGTTGTAATTGCAATCAATTACAGCACCTTATCTCAGTGAGGGAGATTTGGGAGATGCCATGCTGAAATGAAAAAAAAAAAAGAACAAAATGTCATTCATTCCAAAACACATAATCTTCTTTTCAAATGTCCCTAGACATCACAAAACTTTACACCACCACGCGCACATACATATACATATACATACAGACACACACACATACATATATATATATATATGCGTGTGTGTGTCTAAAGAACAAATCGTATCAATACAGAAATCAAAAGAGAACTAACAAGGAATGAATTAGAAACACTGCCAACAGTATTCGCTATTCGTAAATTATCATGTGCTTCCCAGAAACACAATCAAATTGTATAATAAATCCATAATATTATAATACGCTACATAAAAAAAAAAATTAAAAAAATTTGAAGTGTCCCATATTCGGGTCCGTTGAAAGAAAAAAAAAAAAAAAAAAAAAAAAAAGAAAGGAACAGGATCCAAAGTATATCTAACCCGAAGCAACTACTAAACTGAAAACCATGAGACAAATGAGTATCAAAAGAGTGAAAGGCTAAAACCGTATTTGTAGGTCAAAACAAATTGTTCCACACCCTGACCACATAATCAAACAACTTGTCTCTTATACTTTATTATGGCATATATAAGTGTGCATATGCACATAAGCTTGTTGTGTGTGTATATGTGAATGTGTGCGCTTTTACTCTCGGCATTCCAAATTCGATTGCTGCACCAGTCCTACTAATGAAGCATCTTTACTCACATGTTCTCCTAACACGAGCTGCTTGTCTTTTTTTTCCTAAACGCTGGTTTAATATTTCTCCTCGTGAACTCAGTTGATTTCTTCATTTTCCACTCTCTGCAAACTACTGACAAGGTCTAAAATTATCAGGCCATTTTTGGCAGTACATTCTTATAAAATCATGTTCTATCGGTACAAATCCATGTAGTTAGACACAAAAAGAGCGCATAGCGATTTTGATTCTTTTAAGGCAATAACTCCCTGTGTAAACCACATTTATTTATGTTCTACAACTCTGAAATTATAGTTCTGCTTTTTCTCTACCAGTTTTCATTTTGAATGACTATTTACAGAATTTCTCCGAAAGGGGCACTGCTATTGGTAGCATCAAAATATACAGTTTCAAACAATTTCAATCAAACAAATTTAGTCAATAGATTTATCAAAAACTTGTGTTTCATCATCGCTTTCAGGGTTTCGAGCCCAGCAACCACGATCTCTGAAACTCAACGCGCAATACATCAGCCTACTCTTGATCCTCCCCAGGAACACTGATTGAAGAACTGAAAGACTTTTGTAATCATCGCATACATTTATTGGAAGCACTTCTTTTAATCCTGATTGTTTCTGTGTAATCCTTTTTTTTTAAAGTCCTCAACGGTGAAAAAGACACTATATCCTCTATGATAACTAAATAAAATCAATAATGTAATATAGATAGCTCGCTTTTACAGCAAATCCGCAAATCCTAATGTAGTTATACTGTATTATTGTTTATTAAATATAGTATATAATGTAATATATCGTTATGTAATTATAATGTAATTTCTACTTTCTCTTTTTCACTAGATTGCATAAAAAGTCCTTTATAAATAATTTTTATTCATTTTTTTAAGTTTATCTGGAGCCATTTATTGGTAGATATATGCAACTTAAATCTAAAAAAAACTGAAAATTAATTAATTAAAGTTAATGAATGAATTAATATTTGAAAAACCTGTATTAACATCCAGTGTCCTTCACTACAAGTTTTTAAAAAATGCATTTGAACTTGAGTGGAGGAATAAAAAGTTTTTTTTGAACGATTGAAAATTTGAACAAGATATATATATAAAGGAGAGTGTGAGCTAATAGAAGGAATCGGAAAAATAATAAAAAGTGAGAAAGGTGTTAATTTTTCTTTTTCTTTCTTTTTTTTTTTTTTTTTTTAATGTTTAATTTTCTGGTACGAATTCTAAAACTCGTTTAATTTCTTTTTCCCTAAAACTTTTAGCAATTGATGGTAAAGCTCTGGCCAAATTTGCAACGAATTCGGGAGTCATTTCAGTGACACTCCCTAGATGATTCGAATGAATTATTAGAATGTCTCTCTGTGCTGAAGTAATGAATGGAGTAAATCATTTTTGCAATTCTTGCTGTCACGCGAGGACTTTCCCTCCCTTCTGTTTGGCAACAGTCACACTTTCAAAGGAATTGAAAGCAAGATTGATGGAACATTTTCCAGAGTTTCTCTAAGCACTTGGAACAGTTTTGGAACACTTTGAAACGCACTTCTCAACTTTATTTCGAACAATTCAATAAAAAAATGTAATGTTAATGTTCGATACTGCAATTATATATTGTATTGCAGTATCAAACAATATACAGTATACTTTACAGACTCTACACGGAAGGATATTCTGTCTACTTCATGCATCACAATGTGGCTAAATGTATCTTTCACTTAGATTCAGTCATCTAGGAAACAAAAATAATGGGGTTTATAATAATATCGTGAGTGTTTGTATTTCTTGATAAAGTTGCTCAGTGCAACTTAATCCATTTTCTTTGTTTTTTATAAATTTTTAACATATGGTAGGTCGTACTTCCTGTACATTTACACATTTCACAAACTGTTTTTCTTTCTTTTCTTTTCTTTGGACAAATCAATTTTAGCTTTTCAACTTTTTGATATTTGTGCTTGTCAGTGATGATTTTCAGTTTTGCTGTTGCAGCTTATGTGCACTTCGGATCTTGAACAATTGCTATTCTATGCCCCCCACCCCCTCTTATTTTAAGAAGTCTAAATGGGAAGCACTTAGGGTTCAATTAGAAAATTTATATCTCTATTTAGAATAAAGTGTATATGTGTCTCATGATGATGCTATCGACAATTGCAGTACTGGCATAGCTCGAAAATGAAATTTTGAGATAATGATGGTATAGACGATATCATTCATAGACTGCAGTACTGACACAGCATGAAAAGGAAGTTTTGAGATAATGATATACAAACGATATCGTTCATGAACTGCTGTACTAGCAAAGCTCAAAAACGAAATTTTGAAATAAAAATATTTAAGGCTTCTGTTGGATTTCAAATGCAGAATCACACGCGTAATTACAGAATTAAGGAGTAATCTATATGGATTAAAAGTAAGCTTTATTGATAAAGAAGCAATCACATTGAGATGAAATATCAATGGAGTCTGATTTTAATTATTTTTTTCCATTAAAGACTGAGCACAATACCCTCCATTTTGCGTTTGACCAACAACAAGTAATTTGTGTACTTCCCTTTTAGTTTGTAAGTTTGCCGCAGCATACAATAATGTTGGCAATAACTCAAAATTCAATTTTTATCAACTATTATTATTAATTTCGATATCCTGATAAAATACAACGTTCAAACATGCCTGAAATATCACACATATTTTGATTTATTATATCATCTATTTTTGTTGAATTTTCTAAGTGAATTTCATTTTATGCTATCGAATTCATATCATGTACTTCACCAACATCGAATTTTTTCCGAGACTTTCCCAAAAGCTATCTTAAGGTAATCATTCAACTTACGAACAAAGCTAAAACACCGCAGACAGAGCAACTTTTTTTTTTTTTTTTTTCTTCTTATTTTAAGAAAATTCTGTGGTGGCTGAAATGTTTTTCCGTTAAGCGGTACTTCAGTAGAAAACGCAGTCCGTTGACTACAAAAAAAAAAAAAAAAAAAAAAAAAATACTGAAATCTGCTCGGCAAATTCATTCGAACATTCGAGAACGGATGAATATGCCAATGTTTAATAATGCAAGATATATATGAAGCAATTGATTGGAATACTGCAAGAATGGCCAAATTCAAATAGCCATATGAATATAGCAATGTTGAATAGATCAAGAGCTTCATGAAGAATGCATTTTTCAACAATATCAAAAAGAATATACAAAAGTAAGATAAATATAGGCGTAAATGAAGAACGAAGTATTCAAATTCTACAATTAATTAAAGTTGTCACATTCAATATAAAAAGAATATATCAAAGTTTGGAAACTTTAATCGTAAATGAAGAAGTATTCCCAATTCTACAAGAAACGTTATCACAATAGCCAAAAGAATATATCAAAGTTTGAAAATTCTAGTCGTAAATGAAGAAGAAGTATTCAAATTCTACAAGAAACGTTATCACATTTAATAGCCATTAGAATATATCAAAATTTGATAATTCTAGTCGTAAATGAAGAATGAAGTATTACAAATACAATAAGAAGCATTATACAGCTCAATATACATGGAAAAATGTCAAAAGGGATAAATACGAAACTTCAATAAGAAAGAATTGATCAACGCACTACAGTACTTATAGCCATTGGAAATACAAATGTTTAAAATCTCAACCCAAAATATGAAAAGTGCTTCAAAACCATAGAACAAAACACTTCAAGCAAAAGCCAAATTCTCCAGAAAATTCCTGAAATTAAGGGGCCTAAAGTACCATTTTCCACCAAAATTTGCAATGGAGTTTTATTTTTGGCCCTCATTTTCTGATAATGTCATGAACCCCTAACCAGGACAGCATCATGTTCACATATGCTAAAAAAAAAAAAATAAAATTAGTTTGTTGTAAGACAATGGCAGAATTCGAAATTGGTGTAAAATGGATCCCACTTAGAATCTGAAGGATTTAATGCTATATATTTAATACACTCTGTGAGACAGTAGTAGAGAGTTTTTACATATTAATACATAAGTTTTGCAGAGTTTGTGCGTACTTTTCGTGCTTTAAAAATACGGTATTTTTCTTCTCCCTAGCGCATGCTCATAGGAAACATTATTACAGATGCGCATGTGCAATTTCCTATGAGCATGCGCATTAGGAGAAGAAAATTACCGTATTTTTAAAGGTACGATGTGCAAAAACTCTTTAGTATCTCTGAAGGATTTTGGCAGTGAAGGTTAAATTTAATCCAATATTTTCGTCTGTTGACCTGTGTTTCAATGTTCCGCTCATCACTTGGGATTGTTTACTTTTAAGAACAACAAGAATTTGGCATTCCTATTTAGAATTCAGAACATCTTGTCACATTAATTTAGATATGGAATAGTTCCAAAAGGACGCATTTGTGTGACTTTCGATGAAAAATTACGCAAATTTATAATATGTTTCCGTGCAAGAGAGCACATTCATGTTGGAACATTTTTTTTCCTGGCCTATTTCCAGATCTTAATTGACTTCTTCGGAACCTCGATGAAATAATTTCTCATCCGTAAAAGAAGAAGAAAAAAAGGAAGGGGGGGGATCTTCCCCTGAGAATGAGTCCCCTGAGAATGTAATTGAAATTGTAAATGATATTACCTTTTTCCTTGAACTCTCGACACAGGCGTGATGCAAATGAAGGTGATAAACTCTCTCACCCGGCGAGCTTTGCAAACGGCGCGAAAAACGAGTTACCGTTGTCCGTTCTTTTAGCCGATTAAGGGTTGGAACATTCTTCATAACTTCTTCTTTCTCTCTTTTATTTCTTTTTTTTTTTTTTCACTTGAGAATTGATTAAATGTTGATATTGTTTTGTTGACTGATTTTGTTTGTCCTAAATTAAGAGGGTTTTAAACCATAAAAACTAAAAATATCGTAATTAGTTTTAGTACTCCAAAATGGCTTATTTTGAATTTGCCGTTCCAACAACCAGCATCAACTTAATTTAGCTCTCTCAGTTGAAAAAAATAAAATGTTGTAAAGAAAAGAATTCTAAAAATACATTTTACAATAAGTGATTGTTGAATTTTGATCTTGATGAATGAATGGAAATTATTCATAACCCGGCAATATTCCCGTTCTTTGCGCTTTAAGTAAAACTAAATAAGTTCCAGAAATATATTTTATACGATTCTTATTAATTAAAAAAACACTTTTTTTCCAAATACATTTTATTTTAAAAATATAGAATTTAGTATGTATAGTTCGATCTCCGACTGTGTGGAAAATTGGCAAGTGGCCAAGTCGGATGCATTCAAATAGAGCAGCTTTAATAGGGAGAAAGTATGGAGAAAGAGTGGGTTTGATTATAATAAATATCATTTTAATCTTTAATAATTAAAATTTTAAACTACAAAATATTAAAAAACAAAATAAATACACAAAAATTCTACAATAATTCAGTAAAAGAAAGAAGTTTGACTTTCTTTTGCAGTTGCTTTTGGGCCGTACCTATCTGACTAGCATCCCTAAGAAATAATCGATTCGTCCATTTCTGCTTTTAAACCAGATCTTTACCTTTCCGCACAAGCAGTGGTCGGACTCAAGCGGTGCTCGGATTATTACATAAATAATCTGATGTTTCTAACGTTGAATCCCATAAAGTGATGGTCCTCATAAAGTGAAGTCCCCATCCTCATAAAGTGATTTTACTTCAGGCTGTTCGCATAGTCGCTCGCTCTGAAATCATGAAAGTTGCCTAATCATGCATCACCATGGTGCATGGTTTTCCAGAAAAATGCGAAACAAAAATGCCACATCCGTTGCATGGAAAATGAGCTTTAATAAAAGCGATTACATATGGCGTAATGTTTTCTGTAAAAAAGTACTCGAAACCGCAACCCTCCGGGTCGCAAGCTGTGAATCTAGAATAAGCAGATTTGCAAATTTATGTATTAAATTAGCAATGACAACCGCTACAGTGCTATCAACAGTTTTCTCCTACACGATACGCAAATGAGAAATAGAACGAAATTTCCCTCGATTGTGCTGTCGGAAAGTAGACACTTACCACCCATCAAGGACTGTTACCAGGTGGAACACTTTGTCCTTGGAAAAAACTGAAGTAGGCACAGTAAGGTGTTGCCTTAACGCGTAAAACCATTTTTGTGAACAGGCAAAGAGTCAATTCCTACTTTTTCTACTTTTTTTCCATTGGAGAAAGTCCTTTATACATAATTTTCATTCATTTTTTTTTTAGTTTATCTGGGCGCCATCTATTGGTAGATACATACAACTTAAACCTAAAAAAAAACTAAAATTAATTAATTAAATTTAATTACTGAATTAATATTTGAAAAAACTGTATTAACATCCAGTACGAGTTCAGAAAAATGTATTTGAACTCGAGTGGATGAATAAAAAGTATTTTATGAACGATTGAAAATTTGAACAAGATATATAAATATGGAGGAGTGTGTGAACTAATAGTAGGAATTGAAAAAAGAAATGAATGAATAGTCCAGATATTTATTGAAACAGGAAGATCCTGCTATAAGCTGGCATTTTTGAAATTAACGTCCATAAGCTCCTCTACACTTAGAGTACGCTCTACATCATTTATAACCATCGGATCCATGGCGTCACTCGTATTAGATGCACCTGCTAAACTGTATTCGCGTTGTCTATCTAAATAGGACTTGAGTGACCTTTTGTATTCGTGTTGAATCCGTCTACTTTCTTCAATGCATTTTCTGAGATTCTGCTTCAACCTTCGTTGCATATCAGCACATTTTTAAATTTCCCTAAAGATTTCACACGTCTAGATTTCATTCAATTGAGACTATTATTGTTATACCTAGTTATATCTCTCCAAGACAATTCAAATGAGTGCTTAATCACTCTCGTAACAAGTCTAGATCCGAGTTATAACCGCGGGATCCGAGTCAGCGACACCGGATTATAGGTAACTCCCATCTCCCTTCCCGCTACATCTCGCGGAGCAAGAATATTTCCTCTACGCGATGCTATATTTAATTTTTTAATATATGCATAGTTTTGGAGTTATGAGCATATCAAATTGGACGTGAAAACGCAACTCTCCAATCACGAACCGGCTACCCATACGAATTGATTATAGATGTTTTCACATCAAAATCTCACAAATTAAATTAACCGCCCCACTCAACGCTATGCAGTAATATGAATAGCTAATCTGCAGGAGGGTTCAGGTTTTCGAATGCGTTGATGGTATCAAAAACGAGTAGATGGTGATTCTCCTCGTCTCGCAACGATAGTTGCTGGAAAAGTTTTTTAGATTCGGTCGACATGCAAGTGCAAATCAATTTCACTGAAAATTCTAGCACAAGAAAATGCCCTTCCTTCCTCATCTGTCAGAGGCCTGTTCGTGAATCACAAAGACCCTAGTGTGCAAATAATAATAATAATAATAATAATAATTGACGTAGTAGTGAATTTTCTTTGACTACTGATTCATTGAAAAAATTGTTATTTATTGACAAATAATGAACCTATTTCTTCGATAAACCACAACATTTCATGCTACAGTGTCGAACTAAAATCTATATCTTTTTCTATTCTATTGAATTTTCTGAGCATTCTTATGCACTTCTCCTCTACTGATAATATGGATGTTTGTATGGAACTTCGGAATCCACTTTAAACCGTAAGATCCGGTCTGTTAACCTCCGTGTGCACAAGATGACCGTAGACCGACAAACCAAACCAAACCAATACTGATAGCGGACTGACGGACAATTGGCTAGCGCTCTGGCCGTTGGTGCCACATGCTTTAGGTTCGAATCTTGGCGGTGGCATGGGTATTTGTGAGTGGGTCGAAATCTACGTTAAATTGTATGTCCCGGTCTGTTTAGCTCTCGTGTGCACAAGATGGCCGTAGAGCGACAAACGAATGCCGATATTTGTATGGGCTTTGCTATAGCTATTTCAAGATGCAAAAATGTAATTCATTCAACATAACAACCCTTGAATACCACTATTATTTCTTTTATTATATTTAAAAATTGACGGTTTAGTAAACAGTGAGTTGGTTTCGAAACCCATAAAGAAGAAGAACCGAAAGCTTCTATATCTATGCCGGGGATGGGAACAATAAACTTGTAGGCTGGAATGTTTTTCCGTTGGGCTCGAGGAGAGAGCCTTCCCAATGGCAACCTTGTCGTGTTCCTTCCAAAATGAGGGGTGATCCTGGGTAAAATGTTACGGCATCATGTGCGTGCAGAGCTCCCTTTGATGCACCATGAGTAACGCTAAATCTCTGTCATACTAATGGCAATTGATCCCAATTCAAAATGCACGGAAATCGAAAACAACATGTTTTTAAAAATTTTGTTTAAAATGATATTTTATTCAAAATATTAAGCAGATGACGAATAGGATAAATTCTGAACAATTCTTATTAGGTCTTTTTTTAAATGTGTGTTATTCTTTAACTATGAATCAGATTATCCTGTAAAACTAACTTATATGCAGTTTTTTCCTTACAAATATAGGAATCACTACAGCATGCATCTGAAAAAACATTTTCTTCCCTATTAATGAATCCTCTTAAAAAATGACAGAGTATGAATGAGCTACTTGGAAAAAAAAATTATTTTTACAATAATTCAAAACTAATATTTTCTGAATGGAATATGAAATTTTGAATCCATAAATAAAAGAAAGTGACTCTTCCCAAATCAAGTCGTCGTGACTTTCCATATTGAAGTCCGAAGCTGACGAAGCAGAGCTCTTTGAAATCTTAATGAAACTTCCATCAGCCGCAACTCACTTTCTTTCATCCCTCTGACACTTCTGGAGTTTTAATTAAATCCGGGCCATGGTCAATGGATAAAAATGTAATTGACGGCAATCGGGGAAGAGCCTTCCGACGCACTCGAGGAAATTAAATTCCTATGAAGTGGCAACAGCCAAAACGACGACGACGTTATTCTTCTTCTTCTTCTTCCATCTTTCAATGAAAGAATCTCTGTTCAGGTGAGAAGTTAAAAAGTTATATGCGAGTATTTTTTTTAATTAAATCTTAAACCGTTGGGGGAGAAATACTCCTGACATTTCAAGCATAATTTTCTGAAGATTGATTTCGGAGAGTGGCTCGCGTTAAATTAAAGAATCAAAACGAATGGGATTTACTGTGAAAGAGATCTCGATAAAAGCGACTTGGAAAAAATAAAGATTTACAATCTTGACTTATAAATCTATTGTCACTTACATACAGCCAGGGCCTCAGGCCTCAGGATCAAGAGGGGCCTACTTTCAAATGGTTAGCAAAATTAGAATGACAATATTCTAAAAACAATGAACACTAAAACACTGAATCGAAAATAAGGAGAAATTCTACACATATGAATTTTGGGGGAGGAGAAATACTTCTGACATTTCAAGCATAATTTTCTGAAGATTGATTTCGGAGAGTGGCTCGTGTTAAATTAAAGAATCAGAACAAGTAGGATTTGCAGTGAAAGAGTTCTCGATAAAAGCGACTTGGAAAAAATAAGATTTACGATCTTGACTTTTAAAATCTATTGTCACTGACACAGCCAGGGCCAAATTTTTCTACAGGCTAACTAGAGTTCAGCCTAGGGCCTCAAGATCAAGAGGGGCCTACTTTCAATTGTTAGCAAAATTAGAATGACACTATTCTAAAAACAGTGAACACTAAAACACTGAATCGAAAATAAGGAGAAATTCTACACATATGACTCATAAACAAACATAATAAATAATTTACAAACTTAAAAATGGGAGGAGAAAAGGCCTCATAAGTGGAATAGCCTAGAGCCTCTTTTTATTTAAATCCTGCCCTGGACACAGCAGATTTGGCATAATTCAAGCGGATATCACAGGCTTAATTTCGTTACTTTTAGCATCAAGCAAACCATTCTTACCACTCAAACAATAAATTTACGATGAGCATGAATTTCGCCGAATTTTTATTACCCGGTGAAATGGGTAATAGAATGCTTCTCGCAATTGAGCTACTGAGATAAAAGTTAGATGAGCGCATGGCAATGAACTCGTTATTTGAGGGGAAATGGCAGTTTATTTCACTTGAAATTTGTCGAAAAAAGTCAGTCTGTTATGGTCTTTAAGGAGAAGAACTGGAAACCTTCATCACTACATCCACAAGAAAAATATACCTTCTCGAAAAATTTTTTGAGAATCAATTTGTGACACATGCGAAGAAAGCCAAGAAATTAATTCATGCTGACAATTTGATGACCCCGAAGAAAGATTTCAAAAGTTGCGGGGTCTACCATTTCAACTATGAATCACATTATCTTGTAAAACTTATACACAGTTTTTCTTACAAATATAGAAATCACTACAGCGTGCATCTAAAAAAACATTTTCTTCCCTATTAAAGAATCTTCTTAAAAATGACAGAGTATGAATGAGCTACTTGAAAAAAAAAAATCGGATTTTTACAATAATTCAAAACTAATATTTTCTGAATGCAATATGAAAATTGAAATCTATAAATAAAAAAAAAAAAAAAAAAGTGACTCTTCCCAAATCAAGTCATCGCGACTTTCCATATTGAAGTCCGAAGCTGACGAAGCAGAGCTCTTTGAAATCTTAATGAAACTTCCATCAGCCGCAACTCACTTTCTTTCATCCCTCTGACACTTCTGGAGTTTTAATTAAATCCGGGCCATGGTCAATGGATAAAAATGTAATTGACAGCAATCGGGAAGAGCCTTCCGACGCACTCGAGGAAATTAAATTCCTATGAAGTGGCAACAGCCAGAAAGACGATGTCATATTCTTTTTCTTCCATCTTTCATTAAAAAGAATCTCTGTTCAGGTGAGAAGTTAAAAGTTATATGCGAGTATTTTTTAATTAAATCTTAAACCATTGGGGGGAAAAATAATTCTGACATTTCAAGCATAATTTTCTGAAGATTGATTTCGGAGAGTGGCTCGCGTTAAATTAAAGAATCAAAACGAGTAGGATTTACAGTGAAAGAGTTCTCGATAAAAGCGACTTGAAAAAAATAAGATTTAAGATCTTCACTTTTTTATTGTCACTGGCAAGCCATATATTTTTGTAGGCACTGGCCTAGGCATCAAGATCAAGATGGGCCTGCATTCACATTGTTAGCAAAATTAGAATGACACTATTCTAAAAACAGTAAACACTAAAGCACTGAATCGAAAATAAGCAGAAATTCTACACATATGAATATTAAACAAACATAATAAGTAATTTACAAACTTAAAAATAGGAGGTGAAAGGGCCTCATAAGTGGAATAATCTCTTTTTTCCCTTATCTTCCCTCTTTTCATCTAAAACCGGCCCTGGACACAACAGATTTGGCATAATTCAAGCGGATATCATAGGGTTAATTTCGTTACTTTTAGCATCAAGCAAACCATTCTTACCACTCAAACAATAAATTTAAGATGAGAATGACTTCCAGTGAAATAGGTGATAGAATGCTTTACACAGTCGAGCTACTGAGGATAAAAGTTAGATGAGCGCATGGCGATGAATTCGTTATTTGAGGTGAAACGATAGCTTGCTTCAAGTTCGTCGAAACAAGCCTGGCTGTTACGGCCTTTAAAGAGCAGAACTGGAAGTCTTCTTCACTACATTCGCAAGAAAAATATACCTCCTTGAAAGTTTTTTTTTTGAAGATCCATTTGTGTTAATGCGAAGAAAACCAAGAAATTATCGAAGCTAGTAATCTGATGACCCCGATTTACGATCCTGACTTTCAAATCTATTGTCACTGACACAGCAGATGTGGCATAACTCAAGTGGATATCACACGGGTTAATTTCGTTACTTTTAGTATCAAGTAAACCATTCTTACCACTCAAACAATAAATTTAAGATGAGAATGACTTTCGCCGAATTTGTTATTACCCCTCACTGGTTCCCGTGAAATGGGGAATAGAATGCTTTACGCAATCGAGCTACTGAGGATAAAAGTTAGATGAGCGCATGGCGATGAACTCGTTATTTGAGTGGAAACGACAGATTTAAGGTTTGTCAAAAATTCATTTCCTTTCAAGTTCGTTGAAACAAGCTCGGTTGTTATGGCCTCTAAAGAGTACAACTGGAAGCATTTCTCACTACAGCCACAAGAAAAATATATCTTCTTGAAAAATTTTTGGGAATCCATTTGTGATACATGCGAATAAAACCAAGAAATTAATTCATGCTGCCAATCTGATGACCCCGAAGGAAGACCTCGAAAGTTGCGTGATCTACCATTTCAAGGGAATCCTGTTGAAAATCGAATCAGATCTTTCTCCGAAGAATCACGATGAAATTTCAGTCTACGCCCAACCCATCAGGCTAACCTTAATTATAGCTGAACTTATGTATGTTCAAAAAAAAAAAAATCGATTTCTGTTTTCAAATTAAAAGATAATTCTGTAATCAGTGTTTTAGAAGTTAAAAAAATACATTAAACTAGCGAAATAAAAGTTTACCTTTCAAGAAAGTAGATTGTTCTTACAAAACACAATTTTTCCTTATTACAATTGCATGAGTTATTAGAATCTGAGACACAATGAAATGTACCTAGAAATAGCACCGCGTAAAAATGTTGTTGTTCTTATTTATGATTATGTAAATCAATAGGTTATTGCTTGGGTTCAAACCCTTAGTTAATACAGAAATTTATAGCATCAGATAAGAAATTTTTGCAGATTAAAATATATTGAGTTATACCATCTTGATTATTGTTTAAGTGAATAATGCTAAAGCACTAACGAAGATAGATATTCGCTATTAAGAAAGCTATTTTCACTCAGTGACACCATTAGATTTTGTGTTAAGAACCTATTTTTTTTTTTTTTAAACGTCTGCTGAATTGATTGGAAGTGTTTTAATTTTAAAGCTTTCATTGTCGGACAGAAAAATCAACAATCTTGATTACGCCGCGTTAATTTAAACGAGAATTCCGAGTGGCTGGCGCTCGGTACCCCATGTTTCGGGTTCGAGTGCCATGGACGTTTGTAGTGGTTCGGAATCCACTTTAAACAGTAGGTAACAGTTTAACACGATCGTAGAGCGTTGTGGAGAGTGACATATTAAAAAATAAGAAAAACTAACTGTTCATATATATAGTGATTAGAGGATTATAGTCCTTGTCGCTTCACATCTCCATATACCACTTCATTCATCATCATAAGCGAGAATTGTAGGAATGAATGTTTGTTAAAAATTGACCTCACTGATATACTAAAGCAGAAAAAAAAAATTTTTTTTTTTTTTTTTTTTTAGTTATATAAAAACCAACTATATTTTTAGTAAGAAACAAAAATTAAACTGGTAAAACTTCCAAGATAACAAATGTAAGTTATTAAATGAAACAATTTATTACTTTTAATAAATATTACTATAATAATTGTTGTTTTAGCAACCTCAATTATTATTATTTCTTATGGTTTCATACAAAGGGGCCTGAATGGCCGAGTGGATAGCGCTGTGGCGCTCGGTACCACAGGTTTCGGGTTCGAGTCTCCCGGCGGTGCCATGGATGTGTGTAGTGGTTCAGAATCCACCTTAAATCGTAGGTCCCGGTCTAACAGGATCGTAGAGCGTTGCGGGGCCATTGTTACTCCGTGGCTTATCTTCGAGTTACACGCGCCCCCCGGGTAAGGCAAAGTGAGTAACGTCTATGCAGCACCTGCCTTAAGGCATCCAAGACGTCCATGTCTGTTTGCTAGCTGTATTAGAAAAAAAAAAACTTCTAAGACAACAAATGTAAGTCATTAAATGAATCAATTAATTACTTTCAATAAATATTACTATAATAATTGTTGTTTTAGCAACCTCAATTATTATTATTTCTTGTTTCATACAATCGTCATGTTTTGATGGTCTGAATTACTTGAATTTTTGAATCACTTTACAATGCTTGCATCAACTGAATCATTTTTGCAGCCAATCTTTAAATTTTGTGTCAGTAAGCCATTCCTGTCTGAAACACAGATCAGACAATGCACATTTCTCTATCGGCGTATTTTGCTCGCTCATTTTGAATTAAAATGCATTCACCGATTCAACAGGCCAACCCCAAAATACTCTTAAAAACTTTTTCATAATTTAAAAATCTTTTTTTTTTCCAAGGGTTAAGGGAAGCTCTCATTCCATTCCTCATTTTATCTGCTATTCTGTCAACTATTTTCTCAAACTCCATAAACCTTTGGTTTTATAACACTGAAATCCCGTGCAGTAAAATGCGCATATGAAACGAAAGAAAAATACATTCTATTTTTTCCAACATTATTGCTGTTGTTCTAATGCAGCTGGCAATACAGACAGTTAATCTTTTAAGCCATGAGCAAAGGCTGCACCGCTGTTACTCATTTAGCACTACCTAGGGGTTACATATAGCTTGAAGATATGCTACGGACACAAGTAGCACTACATCCACAAAGCTCCACGATCCTGTGGGACCGAGACTTACGAATTACTACAAACATCCAGGGCACCGCCGGAATTCAAACACGAATCTGTGGTACCGAGCACCATAGCGCTAGTCACTCGGCCAAATTAGGGAAGGTATTGTCCCTGGTGATCTAAAGGTTTGTATTTTTCTTCACCTTTTGTCGGTAAAAGTTTGAGTGTAGTTCTTTCTGTTATGTGGTGTCTCCAAAGTTTTTTTGATGGAGGAACCAACACTTATCTCCCATCCTGTTCACATCCAAAAGACCTTAGTATCGTTTTTCCATTTCCTTATAACATCTTGGTGGAAAGCTCACCGTTCATTGATCCCAAATTTGCAGGAGGAAAATTGAAAACTGAATAACGAAAATGAATCTTCAAAATCATGCTACAAGTTCTTCGAATTGGCTCAACATAATTTGAAGTATGAGAGTCTTTTCTGGTTTCCAAGAAACTTCTTTAAAAGCAGCCTAGGCATCATTTTCTTTTGTATTCCTAACAGTTTTAAAATTACGGTACCGCAAAAATTTTCAGAGCCGATAAATACTTTGCTTCTGACAAATGAATGGTTTGTATAGGTACTGAAAAACAAAGTTCAGTTTTTGATATTGTTTCTTGAAACTCAAATTTTATGTGCAGTGGTAGGAGGGATACAAATACAGGAGCGGAGATTTCTGTGTGTCTTTTCTTCAGTATTCATCCAATGCTCTACTGTTCCATTCACAGAGAAAACAAAAGAATTTCATGCATCCACTCTGCTGTCCTAGTAACATATCTAACACCTTTAAGTCAGAGAAAATCATTCACTAGTATTTAACTTTTGTAATGCTAGATACAAATTTTGAAGCTTTCACCGAGATAAAAAATATCCCAAAAGTAATTAAGTGCACATGTTATCATTATGCAAGAGAATTTCCATGACTAATCTTAGGGAAATCAATAGTCTCGATTCATCTTTGTTGTATTTGATACCAAATTGTAAGCCACCTCCTTGCTTAAAATAAAGAGCAAATTTTTCTTCTTTTCTGTACCAACAGTATGATGTTCCTTAAAGCCAACATTCTCTTTCGGTAAACATAAATTTTGTACTAGATCATCCAGTTTATGTTTCTTAAACAGCTGGAGTTTGAGTTCAAATTCACAATTAGATACATGGACAATCTCCCATATTCAGAACCATTACAATTTTTGAAAAAGCCTCCAATGACGCAGGTGGACATAGAACAGGAATACTTATAGAAGGAACTGCGAGTAAAACAGATTGGATGCATTGAAAACAGTAGTAAGATTCTTTTGTTCTTTGCAAACCATTAGAAACCTGATAGTTTTTTTTTTTTTTTTTTACCTTGTAACTATTTCTTTAAACCTTCTAAATTAACATACGATACTTTTGTGTGGTACCCAAGACTGATGGTCTCCAAACTTTACCTCAAAGTAGATAAAATGCACTTTTTTACAATTCCTTTATGTATTACCTGTAGTGATTTTTGATAACAAACATCTAACACAGTGATTTGCCATTTTATTGAATACAAAGAAAATGAAAAACTATGAGGGAGAATGACACAAACACACACATACTCATAAACGATGCCAGTAACTCACAATAATGCTAAATGGAAAATATCTGTAGCTGCCTAAGTTAAAAGTCATTGGTTGTTAAACTTATGTAAGAATATTTGATTTATTCAAGTCATTTTAAACCTTAATATTATCTTTGAAAATTTATGACGTATAGGTGAATAGGACAAAGATACTTTATGCAAGAAAACAATATATCTTATGATATAATAGCCGTTTTTAAGTTAAGCACATAAATAAATGTAAGGAAGAGCTCAAATTATGTAAAAATGTTCTTTCATGGTTGGCCTGGGTTATAACTAGTGTAAATATCAACATATTTAAAACAACACAAAACATCAGCAAAAGTAAATGAAGGAAGCAGATGCAGTACACAGGATTACTATATTCTCCTATTGATTTAAATGAGATTTATCCCTTGTTTACTTTCATTGCACTTGACATTTTTAAAGTATGGATCAGAGTGTGAATTTGTGAAAGTATGCTTTTCACAAAATTGGAAATATACTTTTCATTTATAGGAACTTTTTGTATTTCTCATGTTGAATGTATTAAATTTAAAAGTAATTTTAATTCAATGAAATTTATATATGATTTATTTCGAGGCATTTTCACAATGTAGCCTGTTAGATGGGTCAATCAATTTAGAATTAGTTTTAGATGTGTATATTAAAGTTTTGTAGCTTAACACAGATACAATGATAGGGGGATTTTTTTTTTTTCCCAACTACTTGTACTGTTAGCAAAAAGTGGGGGGGTCTACCATTTAATAATTCTATATATCTGCCATTATCATTTCAATGCAATATATTACAAATGATTTTATTTATCAATGTTTTATGGAAATTGATATATATATATATATATATATCATGTTAATTATTATTGCCCATTAATTAAAATAATTTATAAAATGAATTTTACTGTTTCTTTATTTTAGTGTGGTAGAATTTGTCTGTGTATAATTTTGTGCAGGAATGTCCACAATGAACTTGTAGCCTGGAACTACTTCCATTGGGTTAAAACTCCTTGAAGGTCATCCTGTGGTGTTGGTTTCAAATTGTGTGTGCAGTACTGCAAGTTTGCCCTGTGTAGCACAAAATGTGCAATTCCATTAACACATGACTTCAGGTCATTGGAATAAATGATATTTGTAAACAGTCACATCCTTATAATGTATAGCTCATCAAATGAATAGTATATGTCAAAGTCCATTTAAAATGTTTTATTGACAACACGTTTTTATTGATAAAAATAGCAACTAAGCTCCTTTAGTTGTTTCCTGCTGTTCAAATTTTGGATAGCAGCATTTGGCAGCTTCCCATGTCTGTCTGCCACGTGATAAATCACTAACAAGGGAGGCCACTTGCTCCAACTATAAGAAAAAATATATAAAATTACTAATTTAGTTGAAAAATCTACATCTATACAACTGAAATTCACATTAAAAAAAAAAATGTTTTCAATTTTTGTAAGAATGTATTTCAAAAAGTTTTTAAGTTGGCTTATTCTAAATACATATAGTTAACTGTGTTACATTATAAAATTTTTGGTAATATCATTTGCTAGGAATGGCAATATTTCATGAAAATTATGTTTCTTTCATCATATGTCTACATTTTTTAAAAAATTTATACAGTGACCTTTGTTAAACTGTGCATTGTTGTATCACATATTCAGGTGTTTCAAGTAACATTTATATTTATTTCATTCATAACAAATAAAAATGTAATGAAATTTGCAGAAAGTTATGTAGTTAACAACAACAACAAAAAAAAAATCATAACTGTAAATGTCAATCAAAATTTACAATACTATTCCCTCATTTTCATAAAATAAAAAACAGCTGATTGGAAATACATACCAATTTAATATTTCATTTTGAATCATTCATTTTATATATTAAAAAGTATTTATTTTATGAAATACAAGCATCTAATATATAAATGCTCAATATTAGTTTCAATAACAATGGCAAAAATATCAAACATACATAGACAAACAAAATAAAAACATCCAATCACATTATGATTTTTCTTCTTTTTTTTCATATAAATGTTTATCAATTGTTGCTATGCTATTATCTTTTTGTTATTCCAACATTGGCAAACAGTGTTAAATTGATGATCAGTAGTTGTTAAAGACCAAATCGAAAGAAAAAATGTGAAGAAAGAAGATTTTTCTTTTAATCATTATCTCCAATAAAGTATTCTCAAACGTCAATTATGGAATAACAAGGTTGAAAAAAACTAACAATAAATTAGTTTGCTATTTTCATTTGACTATATTAAGAGATAAGCAAGTTAATTGTATGGTAATATACAAGCTCCATTTTAAAAGTTAATTGGGAAACCGAAATGTACAGATCATTAAAAACCAATTAAACCCCCCCAAAAAAAAAAAATCAATATTTTGATGCAGATAAATAATAACTTACAGGCACTCGTATTTGCTCCATAGTATCTCGTTCCCTCAAGGTCACTGAATAAGGCTCCTTCAAGGAATCAAAGTCCACAGTGATACCAAAAGGAATAGCTATCTCATCGGTACGTGTATAACGTCGACCAATAGATCCACTGCTGTCATCCACTCGATGGGACACTTCATTCTTAGTAAGATCTTGTGCTATAAAATAATTAAAATTACATTTCACAAAATATGGAGATGCTTTAGATTTTAAATTACAAATCCTTTAGAAATATTAGAATATAAAAAAATAGTCCAGTAATTTTAAAAAAAAATTCCTTTTTTACTTTTTTAAAATTGATAATTATCAAAATAATAATTTTAATTAATGATACAGACTCTATAAAACTAAAACTTTCCTAAACAATTTATACATGTGAAATAGTAGATATTTATACATTATCAATCCATTTCCATAGAGGAAAAAAAAAAATTGCAGGAATTTAGTTATTTAATTTCCAAAATTTTTAATTTTTATTAAAAAATTTTATTAACAAGGTTTATATCACAGCTGCATATAATTGATACTTTTCATTCATAAAAAGTAGCTTTAGTGTACATTGATTTTCTACTATGATAGTAAAAAATAGAGCTGGAGAACTTTAAAAAAAAAACCTTTTGTCTTGTAACAAAAAATAATGTTCACTTTATTTCAATAAATATGTATATATAAATGAAATATTTAAAAAATTTATCAATCAGCATTAAGTTATATTAAATAAATTATTAATACTGGCACTGATAAATTGTATTGCTATTATTGAATAATATATGATAAATTAAACAGTACCAAATCTATAAAACATTCTACTTACAAAGTGTAGATACAAAAGGTGCAAAATCTGGGTGTCCACTTAAAGGCAAAACTGAACACTTCAAAGGAGCTATGACTGGTGGTAGTGCAAAAATACTGAAAGATGAGTAATAATAAAATAAATAAAAAACAAAACAATAAATGGAATAAAAAAAGTTAAAAAACAATTATAAAAAAATTACAGTTCGCATTTCATCGCCAGCTCTGGTGCGAAAACTATGTTCCCAAATAGCATACATTATTCGACCAATCCCAAAAGAAGGCTCAATAACAGCTGGAATGATTTCTTCCACTTGAAAACAAAAGATTCAGTTAGTAAATGGTAATAGAACTAACATTAACATCAATAACTTAATTTATTCTCTATAACTTTAAAGTTAGAAACAAATAACTTATTGTTTGTTACAAGCATTTTTCTAATTAATTATTCTTAAAAGTTCCTTTTAAATAACATTGCAAAAATTAATAAATAAATAAGAATAAAAAACATATTTTCAACAGATAATGTATAAAAAAATTTTAAGTTTATTATTGAGTTTCAATAAATCTTATGAAATTTTTAATTTCTTAAAGAACTTATACTCAATTTTGTAAACTGTATTTTAGAGAATTTATAATAAGCCAATCAAATATTTATATTATTTCAAAATTTAAATTTAAAATAAATTTTTAAAATTCAATTTACAATGCAATTCTTGTAAAAAAAAGCATATTATAATTATTATATTAATATGAAATGCATATATTTAATATGAATGCCTTTATTCTGCATTTAATAAGAAACATTAAAAAAAATTATATATACATGGAATATTACTAAAAGAGTTTTAATTTACCATGCATAGTTTTCTGACTACGGTTGATATTGACCATTTCTTTTGTGATGGTAAATTCTGTACCATTTACATTAAGAATATATTCTCTAGAAAAAGGAAAAATATATGGTCATGAAATAATAGACATAAAGTTTTTAATTTCAACAATAAATACTTTAATACATCATTATTTTAAAAATCGCAGTTTTTAGATTTGAAGATAATTATTTAAAAAAAAGCAAAAGTGAAGGTTTCATATTTTAATTATTAAAACAATAGAAAGATGTTAATATTTATTTAATGTTATGAAATCGATTGAATAAAACCAAAATAAATTAAGATATTATCTATTATCATTATTCATGAAATAACTTTTAAATAAATTTTTATACATAGCATATTCATACACTGTAAAAGCATATAAAATTATATATTTTCAAGATTTTTAAACAAAAATGTTTCCACTTTCAAGTAGTTGTATCAGATCTTTTCAAACATGTGATTAAGTAAAAGAATTTTTTTTTTTAAATAATTTTAGAAAGTAAGATACACTGGCAGCCATCCAAAAATACAATGTTGTGAAGAAAGTTACCAACCTTCACATTCGTCACATATATGTAAATTATATACTCCATTAATGACTATTATAAGTTTTTATTAAAAAAACAAACAGCATAATCCTTGTATAGAGAATTGTGTTTCCTCAATATCCTTCTGTTTAAGGAGTGTAACCATACCTTAATGAAGGAGAAGTGCAATTATCAAAATAATCCATCTAATGCCTGAAGCACTCAAAATTACTGAAGAATCTCTATTCCATAGGATAGTGCCTGAAAATCCCACAATAGTTTTTGATCTTATTAAAACTGCTCCAAGAGAGACCCAAAGAAGAAATTAAAGGAATTAGGGATTAAAACAACAAATTCCCTTCATTCACACAATCACATCACTGCCAACACTGATGGATCATCTGACTCAATGTTTTGTAATGGAGGTGACAGAGCTGACTTGCTGCTCCCCAATGAGCAAAGAATTAAAATTGCTCCCAATGCTGGGAAAAAAACATTAAACTTCACAAGAAAACTGCTGGCCATTCAGAAGGCACTTGGTCCTATTTGAGTCTACCTTCATCACAGCAAATGAATGGAATTAATATCTTCAATGACTTAAGGTCGGCATACAGATTCTTAATAAAGGTTTTTCAAGTATGTTCTTGAACATTATATCTCTTTTAGAATAAATTCACTGCTTTCACAGAATGTGTATCCTGCAATGGATCCCTGATCTGAAGCCAATTTTTTATCATGAAAATGCAAACCCCTTATATAATTTCCAATTAAAGTAACCACCAACTTAAACACAAAATTCACATCAACAGGGATGCACATTAACAAGTTTTTAATATTATGAAATAAAGTAGCAAATGTTTAAAAAAAAAAAAGAGAGTGTGAGAGAGTTTTCAATAAATCATTAAAAAATTTAATGCTACCAATAAATGTACAGAAATTATTTATAATAAATTGAATTTAATACTGAAATAAATAATATTACACTGCATTTTTAAAATGAAAACATAAACATTTAAAAGCCTAAAAAAAAAAAAATTCCTTCATACAAATACTAAACTTATTCAATAAACTATATTTTCCTTCAAGTAAAAATCTATCAGACAAAAAATTTCCTTTTAATATGAAGGAAAAATATAGCAATACCTATTTATTTATTTATTTGTACACATTGTTGAATAAGATTGAATGTTACTTTTCAATGATTAAAAAAAAATTACAAAAAATGTATTTCTTTAAAATTCTGTAGCAGCATTAATTTTTCCCCGTAGTCCAGTAAATTCCAAATTTTTATTTTCCGTAATAATTACAAAGAATTTGTAGTAGTTCACATCTCTCTTTGTGATAATGATGCAAAATAATGATTTTATTTTCCTGCATTGAAGAAAGTTGTAATTTATATAATTACTTATCTTATTTGTATAATAAATATAGCTCTGACATTTCTTTGCCAGGTTTTATTTTAGAAGACCTAAAAATTAATTAATAAAGAAATTGCAATTTAAACATTTAAATATTCACTAACCAATTTAAACATTTAAATATTCACTAACCCTTTGGTTTCCATTTCCTTTTCTAATTCAGCTATTTTATCTTCATCTAATTCTTTTAATACTTTAGTGATTTCTTTGGCATCTTTCTTGAAAGACTTTCCAATCTTGGCCATTTGAGGCTGAAGTTCTGTGACCTGTACAGTCTTCTATTATACTGTTATGGAAAACCAACAAAAAAAAAAAAAAAACCTTGATATTGAAATACAAAGCGGGATTTTTGTAATTCTTAATTGTTTTATGCATTTTTTTAATTGATAAAAAAAAGATTGATATTTACTTATGAATATTAATTTACTGATTTAAAATTGACAAAAAGAAAAGCAGAACAAATAGAGTTACTTTTTGATGCATGTATATTTCAGGTAAAATAATTGTAGAACAAAAAAATACAGGTAACTTCAATAATAAATTAATTAATTAATCTGCTAACATATCAAAAATAACAAAATTGTTTAATATAAAATGTTATTTTATAGAATACTATAAAATAATAACATTCCATACAAAGAACAAAGGGAAAAAAAGAAACAGAAAGGCAAATGATTATTTTTCTGTTCATTGACCCTACATTAAATTTAGCATTTTCCAAAAATATGCGATAAACTATAATAATATTAATTATAGTTATAATTTTCTAATGGATTGTTTTTATAACATACCAATTTCATATGATACAAATAAACACCATCAATATATCAGTATTTTCTATAATAAACAACTTGAACTATTTTGTTTTTATAATGTATTTTATTATTATTTAACATACCTAGTAGGAAAAAAACATGTATTATTACCGTATCCTTTAAAAATATTTTTAATGTTATTGAATTATTTTTAACTTAATTTTAAGTATTTAAAAATATTATTCTGAGGAGATACATAATCATATAACCAACAAAAGGAGGATCAAGGTGGGGGGGCGGAAAAAAAAAGTTAAAAACCACTGGTTTATCAAAACTACATTTTATTTCCATTGAAAATTATTATTATGTTACTGTATTAGAAATTAGAAATAACTAGAAAAATGTATAGCTCTCATTATCATTTTAATCGAAACAGTCATTTTGACCTACCAACTACATATTCCTTGGATAACAAATTCTCTATGTATTAAGAAGCTAGCATTTAAATTCATAACCTTCAATACAAATATGTTATTTAGATCCTGAATCCTGATCTATATCTTAAATATACATTAAATAAATGCTTACTGTACTATATTCAACAAAATTCATAACTCCCTCATAAGTCAGAGTGTTAAAATACTAAATTATGATATTTCTTCTCGTTAGAATAGCATAGCCTAATAACATGAACCAAATTATGAAAAGCACAATTACTTTTAAGATGCAATGACCAAATCAAGTCGAAAACTAATCACATGAACTAATCATTTTGCTGAAAAACAGTAGCAAAATGATTACAAACTACTGGCTTTATAAAGAATCGGAGTAATCACAAGGTTTTAAAAAGTGTTTAAAACCCTGTTCATTTATTTTAATTAATTGTTAAACTTTTTTTACTATATCATACAATGAGCAGGATTATCAATATATCTTTATTTATTTGGTAGAATAAATAAAGAATTTTTGAAAAAAAATAATAATAATTGGTCTTTCTTTTTTGATGTGGTAGTATATATATATATAATGTCTGGGCACAGTAGTGTATATAAATATACTACTGTGCCCAGACATACATACACACACACACACACACAAACTACTGTGTGCATATAAATGAATTTTCAAACTAAAAACAGATTTATATTAAATATTTGTCATGAACACAATCAAAGGATATTGCTTCCTTAAGTTGTGCTTCAGCATTTAATTTAACTCCAGTTGCTTTGGTGTGCTGAGTCAAATCATAGCAAGATCTGTCAGCGCATCCAACACATTCTACCCATCCCTAGAAAGGAGGATGAAAAAATACATGAAATAAATATATAAATGAAGCAAGCAATCAAAAATTCTCACAATATAGTCAAATGAACACTAAACTTGAGTGACCAATGAAATATTTCTTCTTTTAATAAATCACAAATGCATAAAATATTTGATAGTAAATGTATGATTAACAAAGACAATACAATTTGTAAATCATATTTAACCTTGAATTTAATTATCATTTTAAAAATAGATTTAGTATCGTTTAGAAAGTAGATTAAACTCTTTTTATCAGAAATGCTTGTTCGATGAATATGAAATACCTTTAATTTAATAAGCAGTGAATTTTTTGAACTGGAGTATTTCAAGAAAAAGAATGAAATTTAAATAATAGAAAAATATATAAATATGGGAAAAAAAAAATATTTAGGTTGAAGATGTTATAGAAAAAGATTAATAATTTAAGGTATAATTTTCTTTCTTTAGGAGCACTAACAAAATTTTAATGATTTTTAAAGGTTCTTTCATGAGCAATATGAAATAAGGATATATTTTTATAGTAAAAAACTCCATTCAACATTAAAATGGAAATTTAATAATTTAATTTAATGTATATAAAGTAGGCTATTTCATTAAAAATTACAGTTTTTTTTTTATTTTTCATAATGTTTTTATAGGTAAAATAGTATCATAAGATGCATTTACAATCACATCTTTGCACATATTTATATAAATACATATTTTACATGATATAATTGTAACTTCCAATGTTAGGTATCCTAAATTTCATGTATTTTTATAAAATTATTTTTTAGTGATACTAAATTAATCATTCACAAACTGCATTATTATGGGAAGTTAATAAATTATCCAGCATCAACTATGACAATATATATTTTCAAAACAATTACGGCCTTCCATTTTAAGCTAAGCCACATTCAATGTGGCTTAGCTTATTTACCAAAAGAACTGTCTCATTTTATATAACGCATATTCATACATTTTATTAAACTGAAGATAATGAATGATAACATAATCAACCAGTTTCAAGAAAAATCAAGCAAATGATATTCAAAAATTATCTTATTTTTATAGAAGGACAATATATATATATATTACAAATTATTATTTTACAAAATACTACTTTAATAGTTAAAAAATAACATACAGAATAATGAAACTATTTATAAATAAATTCAATTAAAAAATAAATTCAGCTTACAAATTTCACTTCAAATAAATACTTACATAGGATGTTTTAATCTCCGCATCCCAGCAGTCTGTTGCATAATGAGCCATTTCATTTGACATATGCTGACGGAATCGAAGCTTTTCAGGAGTGACTCCCACAGTGACCAAAAACTGACAAATGCGAGCCATGAAATAACCCAGGGTTTGATTGGCTACTATACCCTATAAAAATCAATTTAGTTTTATAATTTGAAAATAAATAAAATTTTATTTAAAAAGAAAATTTTTACATTTCATTTTTTTTTTTTTTTTTTTTTACAAATTACATAAAGATTTTTTTTGGGTGTGTGGTTTGGTTTGTCGCTCTACAATCATCTTGTGCACACTTTAGGCTAAACAGGTCGGGGCCTACAGTTTAACGTGAATTCCGAGCCACCAGCAAACATCCATGCCACCGCCAGGATTCGAACCTGAAGCCTTCGGTACTAATGGCCAGTTGGCCATCAGGCCATGATTTTTTTGGGGGAGAGACAGGGGCAAAAAAAAAGTAATTAAACAAGAACTAGTCATTAAACCATTATCCTCTACTTTTGCCACATAAGGAGATGATTTTTATATAAAAACACTTTTATGCTATTACTTTTTATACTGAAACATATAAGACTGGTTATTTAATAAGGGTCCACTGAGCTTGTAAATTTTATAATAAAAAATAATATATGAAAAAAAAGAATATACATGGTTACATATACACAAAATATAAAAACAGAAAATACAAAGAATAATGCCATTAATGTCTTAACATCAGCAACAAATAAAATTAATGTTTTTTAAATGGTATTCACAGATAACCCGAAACTGATAAATGCAAGTCATGAAATAAAAAAACACTGGAAATTTTTAATAATAAATAAATTCATATAAAAAAATTCTGCACTTAATTTTAGGGGATGGGGGTTGCAAATAAACATTTTAATGAACAAAAAAATAAAAATAATTAAATAATAAAAAATTAAAAGAAATAATTGATACATGTGAAAGATAAAAATAAATTAAATAAAGTAATTATAAATATTTGTGTGATAAATCAACCTTTTCCACTGCATCTCCAATGGTGCTTATAAATGCAGATTCTCCATTCATTTGATTGCAGGCAGAATACAATGTGAGTTTCAGATTTTGTACTTGCTTAAATTTAGGATGTTCTTTATAACGAGGATCCACAAAATGCTCGATTTCAGCCATAGTGAATTCTCTATGAAGCCAAAAATTAATAATAAATCAAACAAATTAAAAATTAACAGCTTTTATTTAATTATCTCCATTTAAAATATACAATGAATTAAAATTAATGAAGTTTTAATAAATTGATTTCCTTTTACTACAAAAAATTCTTGAAAATAAAACCAATGTATATAATTATTTTATCTTAAAAATCAAAATAATATTTAAGATTTATTAAGAAAGAATAAAACAAATTATTAAATACATTATTTTTAAATTTGCATTTTATACAAATGTATTCCCTTCTTAAACAATTTAAATTGTTTAAAACATTTTTATTTTTTTATAAAATTTATATGACAGCTATAAGAAATATATTAAATATTTTTTATTGATATAAGTTATGTAAAAGGTAAATTATACAAAATAATATTTTAAAAACTAAATAACCACATTTAACTTTAATAATTTTGACTTACCTTACTCTTATAAGACCAGTTCGAGGAGAAATTTCATTTCGAAAAGAGTTTCCAATTTGTGCAGCTGCAAATGGGAGTCGCCCTTGATTGAACTGCAATAGACGTTTGAAATTCACAAAAATACCTTGTGCAGTTTCTGGTCGTAGAAAACTATAAAATGAAATGAAATGAATGAAAGATCACACTTATTTTAATAATAATGAATGCATTTGTTAAATATATTATCAGAAGAGCACAAACATTCAATATTATATTTTGACTAGCAAAAATTATATTTTGAAATTTGTTAAAAGAAAACACTATTTTCTAAGTTTACAAAACTATTGAATTTTGACGATCTACATTTGGATATAATATATATATATATATATATATATATATATATATATATATATATTATACATATATATAGATATATATATTAATACATATAGATAGATAGATATAATTTTAGCAATAACATATATTATTCCCTTACCAAAATAATAATGGAATATATTGCAATAATTTCAGTGCTATTAACTAGACATTATTGTATACTACACGATAAAAGCTACATTTCTGGGATAATAGAATTTCTAATGATGAATTCATATACAAGCATCAATACTAGAATGTATGTCATTTTAATATTAATAGTTTCAATCTAGTATTGATGTTTTATGAATGATAATCCCCCTATTTATGTAGATTTAATTTAAAGCATTTGAATTACTACAACAAAAACTTGGAGATTTCTCAGTGCAATTTATTTTATAATACAGTAATTTCTCAATATACAGCACACTATTAATTAAATCAAAATACTGAAAAACTACACATCCAAAAATTTATCCAGTTACTAATGTTTATTTAGTTAAAAGTTAGTTAATTTTTAGTAAGTAGTTAATTTTTTAAAGTAATAATTAATCATATGGAAATAATTAAAAGCATTACTTTTGCCATTAACTTCTACTTTTCTTATTAATGCCATTAATTATTATTAGTGTCATTTTAATATTGATAGTTACATTTAATATTAACAAAAAAATATTACTTTTAAAATCCTGCCTATAATACTGAATAATAATTTTGGATGGAAAAAAAAATGTTTTAATATGATTACCAGAACATTTCTACTAGTATAAATGCTTTATTGTTTATAAAGTTCCATTTTTATATAGAGAGAGATCTAAAAATAACACAGTAATTTTCAAGCTTTAAAACCAATTTTGATGCCCAAATAATATATTATTTTACAAAAATGTAAATTGTAAAAAAAGATATATATATACAAATAAAGCATATTATATATATGAGTGAGTGAAGGTAACATACACAAAAGACTCAGTGAGAATGCATGAATCAATTTTAAATAATATTGAAAATTTTAAATTTTTATATTCCATAAATGGCAGACAATTATTAATTTTTATATTTATAAAAACAATGAAAATCTTAATAAGTATCACAATAAAGAAAATCCAAACAAAAGTTATAATTTTTGTCTTCAGAAGAAAAGCACTGCTTAGGCAGTAAATATTTATGTTTTATCATTTTTTTCCACACACACAAAAAAAAACTCTTATAATCCTCCAGCTTAAATCAAAGGAATTTTTAACACATAATGTTCAGATTATATATAAAAATTATAGCAATATGTTAATTTTTTCAAATAAATAAACTTAGCAAGAATCATGTAAAGTCATTTTTTGAAACTTATTTCTGCACATACAAAAGAGTAAAAATGCAAGAACTTGTTACATTTTATTACTCATTACAACTAATTATCACTGACAAATTTCTGAAAAAGAACATTTATACCACATTGATAAATACAAGAGACAGAAAATAAAATTTAAAAAAAAGAATTATTAATAATCTGAAATACCCTTTTAAATTTCCAGTAGGGCCAATGGATGTACTAAACATAAGATTGAATTCGAGAGCATCAGATAAATCATTCCCTGTATTAGGAGATTTCATGTCAAATTTTCTGAGAATAGCATTCATTTCATCTTTGGAATATCCATCTAACTATAAAAGAAATGTATAATAAAAACTGAATAATAATTATGATATAAATGAATAGAAGACACTTTAGACTTTATTTCTTACAAACTTCATAAATATTTTTTACAAAAAGTAATTTTGTTGTTTTGTTTTAACATTTTTTTCCCAGAAATGTTGAGCAGTTATTTTTATTAACTTCTTAAATTATTATGAAATTCAATCTATGTCTAAGTTTAATATTTCTGCATAAATATCACACTATTCCTTCATATGTTAAATGTTTTTTTCCCCACACCAATGTAATGTTAAGATCTTGTTTTTTACTATTATTTTAAGTAGAAACTAATATACAAATAAAAGAATAGCATTAAATTCTACATAAAGTCATCAATTGCATTGCATCTCTACATTACAGTATTTGCATACCATTAAGAACAATCTTATTAGTAATTATTTTTCCCCCTCATTCACATTTGCATAGAATACAATATACTTATTGCATATGCACTTATTAGGCACTAATAAAATTTAATATACTTAATCGTATTGGTGCTGATACAATTAAGTATTAAAAAAACAGTGACCACAAAACAATTCTGCTAATATAATTTGAAAATTTATTACTAAATTAGAAATTGTAAAGCTCCATGACTGTTCTAGGTAGAGATAACAGAAGATGAATTAAGAATTAGAATCTATATATGGAAAAAAAAAAAAAGATCATGCTACTGTTATTTAAAAAAAAGAAAATCGTGTAGGATCACCATCAATGAATCACTAATACAACTTTTCCAGTCTATTTTTTTTTTTTTTTTTTTTTTTGTATTAAAAACATTTATTATTTTTATTAGAACAATATTTTAAAAGTACAGAAAAGGTATTAAAGGATGGCCAATTACCCATTTAACTTGAAATTTTTTATAAATACAAATAAAAATTATTATGCACAAATAAGTGAGTTACAAAATCATCAGTTTTCATTTGTTTCGATATAATGCAGTTTCAGAATGTTTAATTTACGATGAATTTGATTTTTTTTTTTTTTTCCAGTTGATCTAGATTTTGCATTAGAAGTATCCCTGCCAAATTTTTGTGAAATTTGGATGTAAATTAGGGCAGTGCATAGGCAAACACACACATATCACAAATTTTGTGAAATTCTTATTATATATATATACACATATCAAATCAATATATAATTTTTATTTACTTTTACTATGATGTCTTCATATTCAGCAATTTGTTGAGGAGTCACATTTTTTTCAGTCATTAATTTTTCCAAGTGAGCTAAAAATAGTTGAAAAAGAACTTAAGCTCAAAAAACAAATAAATAAATAAATAAAAATAAAAATCACTACACACTTAGTGAAATTCCAATACAAATCACAAATAGTACAATAACTTGTATGCAAGTAATGAAATAAATAGCTATTTTTCACTTCATTCTCACCTTTAATTAAATGGTCAAGTCTAAAACATTCACCATTTTTTAAATCTTTCACCATAAGATCAGCAAATCTGTCAACATGTCCAGATGCTCTGTAAACAAGAAAATTAAATTCTTTGGATGAAAAAGAATAAAAGGCAAAATATTTTTAAAAAAAAAAAAAAACCTTCTTAACTAAAACATGTATTTTCTTTTAAACTAAAATATTAATAATCTCCATTGTATAAGCATTGTGTCTATGTAGACAATGAAAAACAGCATGAATAATAATTAAAAATTATATAGAAAATGAACATTCTAATAATAAACAAACTTATAATTAAATTAATAATTACATACAAAGTTAAATGGTGCTAAAACCTAAAAGCTAAACAAATATATGAAGCAACTGATTATAAATCAATAAAATATTTAAATATATACATAAATATTAAGAAACTCTTTTCACTATCAAATTTTAAAACACTTATTCATTTAGTTATTTAAATTTTTAAAAGCAACTAATCTGCTTGTCATGAAAGTTAGATAACAAAATTTTTTAACTTAAGAAATGGCTCAAACAGATTTTTACTTTGAAAATATGAGTAAACTATATAGAACACAAGTTAATAAGCATAAGTTAATAAGCATGAAAACTTACTTATGGGGGAAAAAAATAATAAAATGAACACACAGATATATATTATTAACCGACAAAATTTCAATAATTAATACACTGTGTAAATTGATACAATTGCAGGCAAACTTTTTTAAATATTTATAGTACAAAGAAAATAAGAGAACTATTACATTTGTAACTTAGAGGTTTATTATTCGTGCTATTTAAAAAAAATTTAAATCATTGTGAAAATCATAAATAAAGACAAACTTTCTATAATTGTAAAATTTGCAATTTTTCTACTGTTATACTCAGAATGTCATAACACAAAGAAAAAAATTGTTTAATGAATTGTGATACTTTTAAAATTGATTAATTCTGTTTTTGAATAAATTAAATTATCACAACCCTTTTTTTTACAACTAATTTAATACTTTATTACAATTTATATAATGTATTGATAATCAGAACAAATAAAGGTATAAAATGAATAATGATAGAAGTTACATAAATGAATAAGATAAAGAGTATTGTCTACTTTAAAACATTTTCAGGAGTAAGGATGGTACAATCCACCTCCAACATCTGCTCTTCCAGAATGAAATGTGATCGCCATAGGTTAAGGATGTTGTTTTTCATAGCGCATCCCATTGGCCCAAAATCAAACTGACCAGTCACCCCTAAAAAATCATCGTTCCAACATTTATCAACAGTGAAAAATATCTTTTTTTTTACTTGCAGCTGTAAAAATATATGAATTTGCCTTTGTTCTCTTTCTCGATTTTTAAATTTAATACATGTCATGATTACATTAAAAATAAAGCATTATGCCTAATGCCATATCTTTTATTCTTATTTTCATATACACAATTAGAGAAATAATTATCAAAATTATTGAAGTAATTAAGCTGCATTAATTACAGTGTCTTAATAATTATTTTACTTTTTCTACATAAAAAGTTTTTTAGACATTTAAATATATTAAGAAATTAAAATTTAGTTGTATTAATATAGTTATTAAAGATTATAATATTTAAGTTATCATAATAGATTAATATTAATAATTATATCCAGATTTTTATTTATTTTTGATTTAATAATGTTGCAAACTGTTAAACCAAGAAATAAATATAGCTACCATATACTTCACATGACTTATATTTCATATTAAACACTTATAAATCAATTAGACAAGAATTAGTTAATCAAAATTTTTCAATGTAACTATGTGATCATATTATTTAAAGAATATTTTTCATGTATGACAAAATTCACCATTATTAATTTTTTTATGTTATTGTTTATGGCTAACTGAATTTTAAGGAAAAGAGAAAATTAACCATTCATTTTAGTTTCAAATTTTCCTTAAATACAAATACCCTTTCATTCAAAAACAAAACATTCATCCTTACTTACCACCATAAATTGCAAAAGATTGATCAAAATAAAAACGTCGTTTCAACAAGTCTTCCATTCGAGCACGATCAAAGCCTATTTCAGGAGGGGCCAACTCTATTTCCTGAGAATAAAAATATTTTAACCTGAAAATAACCTATTAACTTGAGAGTACAAATATTTTAACAAAGAATCAATGTTCAAAACTAGAAGATTTTTCTCCTACATTCTTATTATTCTGTTGCCTTTTTTCATTTTTATTTATTTGTTATCCAGATATTTCTATCAATAAAATCATAATATTTCTACTTTCTGATAGAAAGTAGTGAATAGTTTGATACTAGAAGATATTCAATTTCTTGTGTGGGTACAGGATTAGAATAGCCCCAGTGTAGCCCATGCATGTCATAAAAGGTTACTAAAATGGGTACCCAGTGCCAGGGATATAACAGGGTGAGGTAAAGTCAGAATTCTCCCTTTGGGTGCCCCATGTCATCGTGCCACAAGGTCAAGGGCAAAAAAAAAAAAGCTGTATTTTTTTTACTTTTAGCACTTGTCATCTTAAGACATGGGTTCATGGACTTGGTCTAGATGTTACTGTCGACCAAGTGGAATAAGAAACAACAGATATTCAATGAAAACTACAAACTTTCTAAATTTGTCTTCTTTAGAATAGCAAAAGATACAAATTCTTTCTAACTTTTCTTTGTATTTTCATCATTACTATTTTCTTAATGGTCTGATTTTCAAACTGTGTAATTCAAGCACCAGCAAAAATAGGGTGAAAATGTATAAAGTAGGGGAGACATGATCAGGGCTGAATTTCCCTATAGGCTAACTAGGGCTTCAGCCTAGAGCATCAAGATACAAATTGTCAGCAAAATTAGAATTGTGCTATTTTAAAAATAGTAAACACCCAAACATTGAATAGAAAATAAGGAGAAATTCTACACATATGACTCAACACAACAAACAAACATAAAAATGTACTGGTTAAGATCAACGCATTCGGCTCATTGGGTCTGTTCGCTTGTATGTACTAGATTGCACCAAAGTATAGTATTCGATAGAAAATATGATAATTTTTATTGCATATTTTATTTTTGTATGCAAAGATTTTTATTATTGAATTTTGTTAAATCGTTTTAATGTAATATTTTTGTTATAAATGTTGTGTGTTATGTTTGATTAGTTATTGTTACAAGTCCTATATAGGGTGCTTAGTGTAAATGTCCAAATAAGTGTTATCGACTTTTTTTTTAATTTATTATCCGTGCCACACTTTTGATAAAGATTAGTATCAATCACAACATGTTTCCTTTAACATATTGATATACATCACAGTAATGATGTATTTTATTATTAACTCTCATGTAATTTACAAACTTAAAAATGGTAGGTGAAAGGGCCTCATAAGTGGAATAACCTAGGGCCTCTTTTCCTCTGAATCCGGCCGTGGACATATGTATTCTTAGATAAAATTAAACAAATTTAATGAATCAAAATATTTACAAAGAATACAGATAACATATAACAAACTGAGGACATTTCATCAAAAAATCAACAAATTCAGATTTAGATGAGGGAGAAAAACCATAGCAATACACAAATTAATTTCCAACTATATTTTTTTTCAGAATAATAATACTTTTTCATCTGGAAAATATATACTTTATAAAAACATGACAATAATCATAACTGAATAAAATATGATATAACATTTAATACTATAAAGTGAGTAAACAATAGAAGCGATAAAGTCAAAGGTTAAAAGTTTAAGTGAATGCAATATTAATTCAGGTATCTATCTGTAATCATAAACTAATGAATCATATTAGTAAAATAAAAAAACAAAACAGATTCATACTATAATTATAAATTAATTATTTTTTATTTATTTATTCAAGATTGCACTACCTAATTAAACTAAATAAAGGTCATAGAAACAAAAAACATCTTTATGCATAGCTATATTAAATTGAAATGTACATCAGATTAAATAATTGTGTATTTAATAACATTGTTAGCTAACATATACTTTATTTTAATATTTAATATGTAATAAAAAATTGCTGTTTTTATGAAAAACTAACAGTAGTACAGAGAGAAAAATTATCGAAACATTATTAGAATTTATTTTGTTAAGATTTTGAATTTAATCTTATATTCATTTCTTAATTAAGAATCAAAAATAAATTTACTGAAGTTCAACAAATGTATAATAAACTATCAATACCTTTATCTTCCAGAGCTTTTTTTCGCAATTTCAACTCATTTACAGCTTTCTTGACATCTAATTCAGGTGCTCCATTTGCTTTCAACTCTCGTACCAAATCACCCTAAAAAAAAGGACGCAATTATAATCAACTTCAGTCATTATTTTGACTGTGGAATCAATATTTTAATATGACATGTAGGAGTTAGATCTTATATAAACGATGGAATTAAACAAAATAATTTTTTTACAAATAATATACTTCATTTTAAAGTTATACATTCATTGTTATATCCTAAAAGTGACACTAAAATTAAATATAAATTTCTACTTTTGATACATAATTTATCCTGCGCTACATTAAGGCAAACTCATTAGACTATACAGGAAGAATTTACAGAGTTTGTATAAAACCCAATGAAAGTTTTGCAGCTCAAATATAAAAACAATGATAATTATATCAACTTGATAGCATAATCATAATTTCTCATATTATATCTAATTAAAAATGAATTGTTTTATTTTTTTTTTAAATTAATTATAGTCCCTCCCATTTTCAGGAGGGGCTATAATTAATTTAAATAATATACTTAATATAATATATTATTATATTAATATAATATATATATTATTATAATAATAATATACTATTATATACTATAATTTGTTAAAAAATAAACAAAAATAGTAGTTGTATAAAATAAATTAAAAAATATAACATTATTGTAGTCTCCATAGATTTTCTTGAAAGTTTTAGAAATTTTACAAGTAGAAATTCTCTATTGTTTCAAATTTGTGAAATAGGAAAACCCTTAATGTTCTCAACACATAGATATGTAAAATATCAAGATCTAGCGCACAAGCACTTATGATTAAATAACTAAGAAGAAATTATACTTTCTACCCCAGAAAACATCAAAAAATATTTAAAGAAGAGAAAATCAAATTAATCACATTTCAATCCCATAATTCACAAGATGTTGTGAATTATTTAATTATCATTATAATTTTTTTTAATTCATCATATCAATATTTACTTAGAAGTTACTTAAGTAGTTTATATATAATATCATCTAATATTTAAGTAAAAAATTTAGCAACACATAATTATAGAATATTTGGGATCAGTGTTTTTAGTTTCAAAATATGTCTACGTATAACATGAAATGTTCTTATTTCAATGTGGTTTAATGAGCAATAAAATATATTGTATTAATTTTAAATTTTCTTAACACTTGGCACTTTCCCCGATAGCAAAAAAAAAAAAAAAAAACGATTTTTTCGAAAATAAAATAAAAAAATAACAATAGCTTATAAACAAAATAAAATGTTCGATGATTATTTAAATGGAGAATTCACCAAATGCGAAAAACAAAACTAAAACTAAGTTGCACTACTTTTTGGAAAAACTGTGATGAAATTTATTTAGAGGCAATCTGATATAATTTTCGGAACAAATTATAATAATAAAGGCATTTTATAATAACATTCACTCAAAGCAAAAAAAAAATTATTAAAAATTTCACATTAATAATCGTACTTGTTCTTTGACAGCTAAGCGAAAGGGCTGGAGTATATTCTGGGTTGTAGGATCATCCATATTTCTCATAAAATGAAGTTTGATTCTTTCCAATTTTTTCTTGCCCCAATTATTTGGTAATCGACGACGTTCGGTGCTGTATGGATGCAGGAAAGTTATACAAGGCCTATAACATCTGCGTACGTGGTCAGAATATAAGAGCACCGGTAACCAACTAATTATACGTGATCGTGACCCGAAAAAGACCATAAGCATGCAAACGTTTGACGGAAGTAAACACAAACATAAAAATAAGGTTCACGATGGTTGCAGTTTATTTTTAAGCTCTTAATAATGATAAAACTTTTAATAGTTTGAAAATGATTTCTTTAACAATGTAATGTTGAAATTTATAGTCACACTACAGAGAAGTAGAGATGTTTCAAAACATTTTAGAGTCCAAATTAATCTTTGTTCCCATTCCCATTCAATATATGGGAATATCTTTACTTATTATGTCTCTGCATATTTCAGATGTCTAAAAATGCCTTTTTTCTATAAGAAATAAAAAGTGTTTTGACTGAACTTTTCTTAATTATCAGATCAGTAATTGAAAGGAATTTTCATTTAATGAAGTTTTCACAAATTTAATTATTTTTGAAGGTGAATGAACTGATCAATCTTTGAACTGAACTGAAATCCAACTTATATGTTAAGTTTTGTTGGTAAACAAAATATCGGTAGGGTCAAAGTCGAAATGTGAAACACTCTCATGGATTTATGAAATTTGGATTTTATAATATTTTGATTATACTTTTTTGATCATCCTCACAGTTTTTATTTATTGTACTAACATTTGGATAAATTGAGTTAAAGCAGCATTAGTGGGCATAGATCTCAAAATCACAAGTAAAGTCAATAGCATTATAACGTTATGGACGAAACAGAAATTTCTGATCTCAGAGGTGAAATTTATGGTAGGATGGGTTTTTTTTAAATATTATAATTATTAAAATTTACTTTCCTATTGTTTAAATTTAATTAATTTTAAAAACAGATGTTATCAAGACTATTCGTGATCCAGAAAAACCTCAAACGTTAGAAGAGCTAGCAGTCATAAATGAGGAGGATATTTCAGTAAAAATAGATTCCAAGTGTTCAGTTGTTACTATAGAACTCACTCCAACTATCCCGCACTGTTCTCTAGCTACAATTTTGGGTAAGAACATCTAAATTTTTCTTAAACTTAAAAAAGGTTGAAATGGATATAAATTATAAATATATTATGTAAATAATATTAATTAAATTGATAGTATTTCGGGTAGTTACACATTAGCTCTCGTAATAACCTCAGCGTCAGGAAATCTATTTTTTGAGCTGTTTATCTTGGTTGGCCTGCTGCTAATGTGTATGCACTGTATAGTAATTTCATAGAAAAATTTTGGTTCATAGAATAAGATACTTTGATTTTTAAGTAAAAGATTTGAAATTGTTATTTATGCAACTTGAAATTTTTGGATTGAATATGTTTTATTATATTTTACCAGATGTAGTTTAAGTAATGCTGCTAAGAGAAAAACTGCAATTTAATTATGTTATGATCTTTTATCAAAAGTTATCAAGAATTCTGGCTGCTCATCTCTCTTAAATTATATTGCAAGAATAAAATTACAGACCTGCTAAAAAGACAGAACTTTAAAAATGATACAGATTGATATAATAAGGCAGCAACAAAGGATTTTCTTATTGCTGGCATCCTTGCACCAAAAAATGAAGCATTACATGAAACATTATGTATGATAATCAACATCATAATCATGGTGTAAGAAAAGTATTCAAGAATCCCATTCATATTACCTTGCCCACTTTCCCAGCATGCTGTTAGGATGGCACTTCTTAAACCATGATTTTTTTTATGTTAAAATACTTGTACTAATGAGTTATTTTATAATTGTTTCAATCATCTTGTTGAATTTTGACATTCTTCTAATAAATCTGTAGATTTTAATGGTTGTAGCAAATTTCACTTGCTACACTTATTAAAATCTACAGTTATGCTCATTCTAAATTATTACCTTTTCATTTAATTGGCTTTACTTGAAGAGGTGCTTTAAGATTTATTCTCATGCAAGCTGCTTTATCTCAATTTATCCAAATGTTAAACAAATGAAAGACTCAATGTGATGATGAATGATAAATTATAATCAAATACTCTAATAATCCCAAACATGTTAATCTATTATAGTCTGTTAAATTTGAGAAATCCCATGTTGAGGTTTGAACATGATTATAAATGAATTAATAGTGAAATAATTTCTGGCAGGCAAAATGTAAAAAAAAAAGAGATAAAATTGATAAAAGCTATTGATCGACTAAATCACAATACTATAAAATTGAAAAATGATAAATTTTTGATTAATGCTTATTACAAAACGAAAAACAATACAAAAAATTTTAAAATGAGGTTACAAGACGTTTCTTAAAAAATTAAATATAGTTGCGGCCTTGTAGTGCACATCCTCTATCAGATCAAATATAGTAGGAAAAAAATAAAACCTTGTATCCGAAAGCATTTTGTAATTTATATGTTGGCTTCTTATGTTTTTGTGCATTGAAACAAAACATGCTCCACAGTTTCTAAGATATCGCAATATGGACACAAAGAAGATAGGGCTAGACCAAATCTATGCTGTTTAGCATTTGATGGGTATGTTTTTGTATCAAATCTAGAAAGTAGGACGTTTTGCGATTTGTAGGAAGAAGTCAATGACTATGTTTAAGGCTATTTAAATGAATAAATCCCTGAGCGTATTTTCCACTTTCCCATTGATCTTTTGTTTCTTGTATTGTCTTCTTTTTGTTTAGTGAATAATGAGGTCTTCAGAAGATTCTCAATGAAAAGTGATGCTATGTTATCTGCTGCTTATTTTGCTAGAGAATCAATTAGTTCATTCTCTATAATGCCAACAGGCGCTGGAGTCCAGTTGAACTCAGTGGTTAAATTGCTGTTTAAGATGGTTTGAATTTGACATCCGAGTAGTTTGATGACGCAATTGGATTGAAAGTTGTACTTTTGTAAAGTGAAAAAAACAGAAAGACTATCTGTAAGGATGCAATAGTTGTGAGCTTAGAGAACATATGAAAAGATAGCAGTGCAAGAGCTTCACTTGTCAGAAAATGCTGTTGTAATTTGAAATCATTGAATTAGACAGCAACACCAAAACTGATTGGTTTACGAAACCAAACAAATTGGAAGTAACTGTGCATAAAATTTGAAACACGATAAAATTTCAGATAATTGTCTAAAAAAAAAAAAAAGACAAATATTCTAATCTTCTGAAATATATCCAAATAACAATATAAACTATACGATTAAACAAAAAATAATAAACAGAACATATTTAATATACAAGCAAAAATAAACTGTACTCTATGAATTGCTGTTGCAAATAAATTAAAGAAGCAACAAACTATTACAAAATCTAAATTGTTTATATTTTGTGCATGACAGTTGTGCAAGCATTATTAGTCATATAAGGGAGTGTTTTACGGGGGGGGAAGATGTGTACATTTCAAATAATAATCTTTATAATGATATATTTTTAAATATTCACTTTATTTTTAAAATAAAACCTGTAAAAAAATTAATTTATTATATTACAGGCCTATGTGTTAGAACAAAGCTGGAAAAGTATTGGGGAAAAAATATAAGGTATACTATTTATTTATTAATACTATCTATACTTATTGATGCATACAAATCGCAATTTCTTGTCTGTAATGTCGGTGTCAAAATTTTTTGCTACTTACCTACTTTCCTGCTTTTTTTCTGCTAAACAACTACTCCCAACCAAACCGAAATCTTCATCATGGATGGGAGACGGAGAGCTATCATACCATATAGTCTGTCATGGGGCTGTGAGGGTAGGTTACTGTGTTATAGTGGCACGCAGGGACAAACCACGCTTACACTTATTATATTATATTAAGTGATTTTTATGTAATAAAATAAAAGGTAAGCTCCTGAAAACAATAATTTAAAAACTAATAAAGATAAAAGATACCATTCTGATACAAAAGTTGGAAACGAAGCGGAATTTTTTTTTTTTTTTTCCTCTAGAAATAGAGCATTGACGCTGAAATAGTTTTCTGTTTTTCGCTAACAGATATTGTCAAGATACAAATTTTGTCCAGTGATGTTTAAAATGCAACTTAAACTGGCAACGTCAGTTTAAAACACTCGTTTCTTTTCTTCATATAGGCGGTTTCTAGACATAGAGAAAGCACCCTTAGCTTACTGCATATTGCTGTGCTTATAAACAATTTTTATACGGCATGTGTGTTCTTTGCTCATGTATGGCCATCCATATCTCCTGATTTAACACTTTTTACCGCTTGGCTGTGACGATTTCTGAATTGAAAAGTATATTTTAAAATCCAGTTTCGGTGACAACATTAAAATATGCATTCCGGAAACGTGTATGCCGAAGAAATGCAGTAAATAGTGAAGTGTCTCGTCTGACAAACATGATGCTAAATAACGATCGGAACATTGAACATTTATTAGCTGTTAATCTACCTGAGATATTATTTTATGTAAAGCACAAGTGTTCAAATGGTAGTGCCATCTGGTGGTAAATAATTTAAACTTTCTAGATTTTTTTAGGTTTGTTCTGATTTTTGACTCATCCTTCACATGAATATAAAAACGTGGTAAAAGAAGTGAAGATTTTACTTAACTAATTCTATAAAAACATAACAGGTGAAAGTGAATTTCACGAAACTTAATCCAAACATGTAAAAATCAATTTTAATTGTGTAATAAAATATATTGTAAAACCTTACATAAATGTTTAAATAGCTGAAGCAGGGTAAGATGCATATTTTTTTATTCTATTTATTTAGTTAAGAGATTAAAACCTTTATTAGTATCAGTTAATGTTTTAGTATCATAAAAAGTATTGTTACTTAATATTTTTTCATTCATTCTCATTATGCGATTAATTAATCGCATTCTATCTTTTCCCCTTTGTAAAAGCATAACTACTATTTTTATGAAACTAGTGTTTTTACAACCACTGCAGTGTTTTCTCACACTGAAGCTTGACAGCCTCTAGAAATTTCACTTTATATATATTGATATTAATATTTGATATTAATTTTTACCAAAACATGAACGTATAATCGGTGGCATTGACAGAAATTTATGTGTTAGTATTTTGTATAATTGTTTATGTATTTCATTTATTTATCTTATTAGTATTGATGGTTAAATACATAATATTTTTTTTTTTTATGTGTTTCAGTTAGATGTATTTCTGAAAGAAGGAACTCATGCTTCTGTTCATGAAGGTAAAAAAAAAAAATACTTTTCCATTAGTGGGTAAATGGGCGCCAAGGATTTACCGCAAATCGTGCCAAATATTGTCGTTGCGCACTTTGGCGAAAAGATTTTTTGATGCCGAATCCCAACAGCCCTTATTCTGCGATTTTACCCAAAGTAAACTTCTTCAGGTTCTTCAAACCAATCTTATATAATAAAAGCATTATCTGCTTTAAAGTAGCCATGGCTATTGGGATCAAATCATTAACATAACAGGATGTACTTGGCTAGCAACGATGTACAGATATATCCTATATATACCTATATATATAAAGAGCCTTAAGCTCTCCAAAACAGAGATTCCCAAATCATCACATTGGCTCCACCAGCTAAAAGGATTGTAGCAATACACTTAGATCCATGCTTTCGCCCTCTTTTCTCCAAATTCTCAGTCGCCCATCCGCATGATAAAATTGAAAACGGGATTTATAGGACCACATACCTTGTCTAATCCATGTGCCCCGAGTTCATTTGAGAATTTTTTATCTCGTTAACTGCAGAAAAGAACGGTGTTCGATCTGACCATTGTTTCTATATTACACACAATGCATTGTATGGGGAACAGTGCTCTTTGTGATCCTTGATATAGGCCCGCTACAATTTACTGTGTTATGTTCTGCAACAAGTTTGGAGACTGTCCATTCCACCCAAGCATTTATCAGTCGGAGATAACCACACGTTGCACCTTGAGACTCAAATATTTGCTTCACAGTCCAGTCTTTAAACTATTTTAACTTCAGCTGTCCTTGAACATTTCACATATGTGGCAGTTTTGCTGATACTCACTCCAAGCTACTACAATTATCTCGTGTTCATAGACACTCATATCATATTTATTTTTCCCATGCATTCACAAACAAATTCTGCAACAAGTTTGAGACTCAAATTTCTCATGTATATATCCCCTATACTGCTATATGTATCTTCAATCATAAAATTTTCTACATTATATTAATTTAAAATAGACTGAATTGGCCCTTTAAGATGTTAAAAGCATTGCTTACATTTGAAAGCTATTGTTTATTTCTTCAGCTTTAAAAAATTTTTAGCCTTACACACACATACATATTTTAACAAAGAAAAAAATGTCAAATGTTAGGGATATTACACAGTAGACATGCAAAATGCTCAGGAATAATTTTTAAGTGCTTATTACTAAAAAATTATACTTGTTATACTTAATGCATGTATTTCATATTGTTTTGTTTTTCAAAAGTGTTAAATACATCTTGAATTGATTGATCTCATAACACAATTATATTCAATAATTTAAAAACTTATTAAGCGTTTTATAATACATTTAATAATATTTGTTCAAATTAATACCTTAATCAATACAATTTTATACTAATAACTTTATTATATGATGAAAAAGGTTTTAGTTACATTCATGTATTTTTATGCGTTATATGAATCAAGAATTCTCGCTATCATTAGATCGGTTGTTGATATCCAGGAATTTGTCTTGAAGTGGGACACTCAACAAAATAAGGAGTCATCGTTTATGAAAGCTCAATAGATCACATTAAACTAAAAGTAATAATCTGAATCATGTAATGTATCTGAGTCAGTGTTCCATATATTAATCATTTTTGCATTGCATTAATTTGGTTCAAACACATGAAAAGGAGAATATTATAACTGAAAAGCACTATACTAAAAATAGAGATTTAATTTCTAAAAAAATTATACAAATTATATATTAAAATTCAATCTTTTATCTTTTGCAAGATAATTGATTACATCATATAAATCAACTTCAATATTTCTACGAATATTTATTACCCAGAAAAAATGTCAGGTTAATCAACAAATTTATGTGTAATAATAAAATTGAAAACCACTAATTCTTTGAAATATTTAACAAAAAAAAAAATTGGGCCTAAATGGGAAATAGATTTGAGCGTTTGATGCATTTCAGCTCAAGTCCACCAGCTTATGATTTAATATATACATGTATGTTACTTCAGAAAAATTTTTATTAATTCACTGCTTATAAATAACCAGTAATTTTAAAAACTAATGAACAATGCAAAGACTTCTTAAAAAATTGTTCCAATATAGATTTTTTGTTAGAATTATTTAACTTTAACTGAAATGTCTTTACATTGATGCCCAGATTATTACAAATCTTAGATTTTGAGATAAATCATTCAACAGAAAATATTTTTAGTTCTAGTTCATTTACAAATATCATTATCGTTTTTTGCTTTGTGTATTATAACCATGCAACTTTTATTTTATTGATTTCTCTGTTTTACAGTCAGTAAACAACTCAATGACAAAGAGCGTGTTGCAGCTGCCATGGAGAATCCAGAATTAAGAGAAAAGGTTGAAGAATGTATTAAAGAAGATGATGGTTAAATTTTTATGTAGTTATTTGTAAATGTGTTTCAAATTGCATAATTTAATTAAAAATCATGAATCCTTTATGTAAATATAAAATCTTGCTCCAGTAATTTAAGATGAGGCTCAAATAACATTTAAAAAGTATGCATCCATTTTATATGTGCATTATAGTATCTCAGAGTTAAGGATGTGACAGTGGTAGTCCTTAATAAATAACACAAATGATAGTTAAAAAATAACATGTTGTTCAATTTCAATACAATAACAACTTTATTACACCTTTCTGTACAGAACAATCAACTTAAAATTGTACTTTATTACAATGATGGCAAATAGAATTCAACTCTAAGGATTCATATAATACATCTTCACATAACACCAACAAAGTTAATAGAACTTTTAATGAGACATCTGTGACTAGTTAAACACTACAGAAAAGTGTTAAGAGGAAAACATAGTTGAATGCATTTGAGTTCTCTGAGCAAGCTGTTCTCTCTCAACAGCCATTAATCATCACACAATTCACATTTTGTATATGCAGCCGGGAATCAACACTGAAATACAGGACTTTTTCAGTGTTTGGGTATAATGACTTTCACATTTGCAGCAAGGACAAAAAAATTCAAGCAGCACTATCAAAAATAATTTTGTCCATAAACACAAATCATGTAATCTTTTTCTTAAAATTTTATGTCATAAAATATCAAGTGACGAAGTACAGTTAATTATAAGGTCAAATAAATACAACATTTAAATTAATTTAGATATCTACTTATCCTTCATGTAGAAATAGGTAGATGTGATGTAAATACTGAAAAAAAAAGAGATTCAAAAATTATTAAAATCTGCACAACATAAAATTCTTCAAAATACTGTTACTAAACAATCTTATTAAAATCTATAACTGAAATAATTAGCAGAAACATTTTCCTGTAATAAGTTTAATATTAAAAAAAATGTAATCAAGTTTTAATTCGCCAGAAGTGTACAATGTAATACATCTTAAATAGGTAACAATACATTTTGGCAATTAATAATTTATTTAAATATTATTTATAACTATATATATATGTTTTTGTGAAATCTGATTTTCTCTTATAACTAAGATTAAAGTAAATCTAAAACATTACAAAAAAATAAATAAAAATAATCCTATTTCAATTTTTTAAAATTAAGATTCCCTAAACATTATAAATTTATAGTCATTTAGATGTAATGTTATCTTACAAACTCAAAGCAGACACTTTTTTTTTTTTCCTACTAAGAAAGTATTATTTCTGAATGATTTCATTATAACAAATCCTTCAATATTATGATGCAATATAAAACAATTACATCATGAATACATTATTAAAGACGAACATTTAAAACAAAAACTAACAACATTGTGATCTTTTGAAAACTATTTATCACAAAAAGTCCTACAAAAACTAAAAAAATTAAAATGCATGTTTAAACAAGAATGAATTATAAAAATTCAACAATACAAAAATTAAATTATATGATTTAAAGGAGATTTTCTTGTTAAAAAAAATAATAAATAATCATAAGATTAAGTTTCACAACAAAAAATGGCATGAGGAGAAATTATGAGAATTAATAAAATAAAAATAGCTTTTGTTATTTCACAATGATGATAAATTTAAGCTTAAGCTCTTGATTTAAAATTTGAAAATAAGTTCTCAATATATCTAGTGAATGTGGTCTTAAGAAAATTTAAAATGTACTGATTTTGTAAATCATGTTAGTGGTTTGATATGTTACAAAGAAAACATAAAGGGAATAAAATGATTGCAATTGAAAGAGATTCATTTATATAAATATAATCTAAAAAAAAAAAAAAAAAAGGAATTAAGTGTATGGAAAATCTAAAGTTTCCATTTGCCTTTCTAAATTCAGGTGCGCAAAAAGATTTATTTTAATGATCGGCAAACATAATAACAATTGCTGTAAAGTATATTTTTTCATATACTTTTTTCTCTAATAATTTAATTATAGATTCTATATCTATCACAAAATCCTAAAGAAATATAAGCAGTAATAAGATTTTAAAAATATGGTGATAAACAAATGAAAATTCAACAGTAAGTAACGACTCAATTTACACTCAACAAGTAACAAAAATTAAAACAAATGGTAACAGTCATATATATATAGTATGTAAAATTAAAAATAAGGACTAGAATAATTTGTATATCAATTTTACATTGCATAAGATAAGAATGAGTAAGATTTGCTTAACGATATAATAAAACAGTAAAAGCAATGCAGACTTAATTTCATAACACAGATATAACTAGTGCACAACTTTGAAATACTGAACAGTAAATAAAATATTTTTAACTCTCTCAACGGAGTTCAACAACAAGATTAGGATTTGTACAAATCTAGTTTAGTATGATTAAAAAAGCTTAATTTAGAATGACTAGAATGGATAACTACTAAATTTACCAACAATAATGTGAAAACAAGTTAATTTGTATTTAATTTCAAAACCCTACTATATCTTAAAACCATAACCACCACAAAAATTATTTTTCACATGTTCATGAAAAATAATTTCTTCATATAAAATAGTCTGATTATTTATTTGTTAAACTTGTATAAACATAAAGAAAAGTTTGATTTGTAATGGATGTCTTTAAAACTTCATATCTCTACATTTAAAATTATATAAATGATAAAAAATTGGAAATCAGATATTTTCTGTTTATTGTAATGGGGCTTACATTTTAAACATAATTGAGTAATGAATGGTAGTAAGTCATAATTTTGAAGTTATTTTTTTTTTACTGATACAATTATAAAAACAAATAAACAAAAAGTATAATGGAAAATTTCAAATAGTCGTTTAACAATCTATTTCCGAAAAACAAACAGTAGTTTTAAAGTTGAAATGAATTTTTTATGACTTTTCATATTAAAATGAATAATATTTATTAATTATCATGTTTAAGATTAAAATATTTCTTCCCTCAGATTTGTTTTTTAAAAGACATTACAATATATTACACTGTTTTTAAATAAAATTATTTACCCATTTTGAAACTTTGATACAATTATAAAACTTATGTTAAATCAAACATAATGTTTAGATTTTCATGCAAACAACTCCTTTTAAAATTGTCCTACTTAACATACATATACAATAAAAAAAAATGTTCTTCTAAACTTTTTTTTTCTTTTTAAACTATTAAAATCACAGCAAGCAGGGTGGGATCATTAATTGATTAACATATTAGAATAGTATTCTAAAGTTTTGATATTATACAAAACAAAAAGAGAATAAAAAACAAGCAATACACACTATAAATCAATAAAAATAGAGTTTACAAGTAGTTTGCTACATTATTGAGTACAGGCTAATATACTCTTCACACATAAATTTGGCATTTACTTTGAAAATATTACATTTTAAAAATAAATTCACTTTATATAGGATACATTTAACAGTAAAATAGGAACCAGTGAATTGAAGAATGTGTTAGATCTGCACAAGATATCTAAACACACACAAATGAAATTTATTCAGAATAAATAAATGTATTATTTTAATTAAAAATCAGGAGGTTTTCTAATACAATAGTTCCTGATAGAGGGTAAGAGAAGTATATTTTATTTTTTGAAGAATATTTTTTTAAAAATGCCATCACGTACTAAGATAACATGTTTATAAAAAACATTGAACACTGAAGCATATATTAATCAACTACACATTTATATTACAGAAAATTCAAAATCAATTAACAAAATCTAGAAATATAGCTAAAAAGGTTTAAACTAGACAGTTTAAAAATTTTATCAGAGTTAAAAATTCTATTTAAAGCCACAATGAGATTTGCAAAAAAATTTTAATCAGTATCTGTTTATAAAACATAACTATAGAAAGACTTGGATCATTAATTTTCAACAAATAAAAAAATGATGTAAAATTTTTTTTTAATACTTTGTAGAATTTTCAAATTCTTTGAAAAATTAAAGGTAAATTTGAATATCTGCTTAAGACAAGAAAAGAATATGTAATTAATTTTTAAAAAGCTATTTTATTTAAATTGAAATAATTTAAGCACTTTTTATGGTATTAAAAACTTTTTAAAAATTCATTTCATGTATACTCATGATTTCACGAAAAAATTAATCCTTATGAAGCTTTGCATGCACAAGTTAAATTAAGATTAAAACACACAAAACTGATATGAAAGTAAAAATTATGATGAAAAAAATGACAACATTAAAAACAGGGATTCAACAAATTGATAAATAATAAAAACATAACAAATATCAAAAGAAGTAAACAGAGCAATGGGAAAGTTGTCCAATGTGTCATTTCATAGGGAATCAAACATTTTCACACATTGACAACCAGTTATATAACTTAAGTAATTAAATTTGGCATCCACTTTCCCCCTAGATCTCATTGAAATCAATCAGAATTTCTTAACTACAGTGTGATGATTTGGAGAAATATGATGGAAATGATAAATTCAAACTTTCCTTTCCAAATTGATAGTTGTGAAAACATTCCAGAGATTCAGTTATTGAGATCGTCAACAATCACACACAAGGTTTATTATTTTCAGAGGAAGGAGAGATTGGTTTTAAGTTCACACTGAAATAGTCTGAATCATTGTTTGTTCATTACTGAAAGAAAGACAAATTTTCAATTTCAAATGATAAAAGAGTTTTAAAATAAAATTATAAAAAATATAAATTATCATAGAAATGCAATTTTCAAGTTTTCATCTTTTTTTAATAATCTTAATAGATATTCCTCAATCTCACACCATTTTTTTAAAAAATCAAATTAGTCTTCTATTACAAAGATTAAAAATTATCTGTTGTGAAAATAATTAGGATAATTTTATTTTCAAGTAAATAGCTTTAAAATATATATTTTTTTAATTTCAAACATACTAATTTAATAAAATGATGTTGTTTAAATTAATTTTTTTCTTCTACCATTTACACAATTTTTGAAACATATACTCATTTTTCAGTACTAAAACTTTGCACTGAACTCTAAATTTCAATCAATAAAGAAATAAATTAGCATTAACATTTATGAATGAAATTATAAAAAGTAAATTTTTAATACAAAAATTATAAAATCAATAAAAATGCATAATGATTCAAGACTTCTATTGCTAAATAACAGAAGAAAAATGTAATATTTTACTAGAAAATGAAAGACACTTCTATTTAAAAAAACAAAAGAATGACACCACAAGAAAATGGAATAAATATCTATTAGTAAAATTATTAATAAAATATTGTTACAAATAATCATAAATTAATAAAATATTAATAAGTATTAATAAAATTTGTTTAAAATAATAATCTAAAAACACATTTCGGTTTGATCTCCAAATTTAACTTGAAAATTTTACACAACAAAAAAAGAAGTTTTTTTTAATTAAAGTTTATATTTCTGACTTCAGATAGTGATTAAACATTTAAATTAAAACTGACATACTATAATTTTTACAGCTAGACATATAAATGAATAAATAAATTATTCTTTTAGAATGGAGAACTTAAAAAAAAGATACTGTACATATTATTTATTTCAATATATATATATTCCTTTTTGCAGCTATGAAAATGTTATAAATTAAAGAAAAATAATAAACTAAAATTTAAAAGAAAAACTTACAATCATATCTTGTATCAGGCAATACAAACAGGTCATCTTCTTATAAAACAAGCTAAAAATAACCCAACATATAGCAAAACATTGCTGGCAATGAGACTAAAACCTTTCTGGGTTGCAGTACCTTCTATATTCTGAACCACAGCTTGCTTTTCTCCTGAGTAAAATAAATTTACAATGTTGAAAATTATCAGTTCAATAGTATTTCTTTTATTTTGAATTGCATATAAATTCTAAAAAAAAAAAAAAAAATGCAAACTAATATATATGCAATATGCTGAATGATTTTTCAAAAAATTACTTTTAAATACAAAAGAAACACTTCTCAATAACACATTTTTCTGCATGTCTCTAGATAATAAATTGGGTTTGCAAACTAAGCAACTGATAAAAACCTAATGCACCAACAAAAAAATTGTTGCATCTAAAACCATAAATGGGTATTATAAATCTGATCATAAAATAATTTACTGGGGCTGGAGCACTTTTGGTTACTCTTAAATGTGCCATTCCGAATTGAACCGAAATCTCTCATTTTGTTTCAAATTGGGTGCAATGTAGCTGATATGGTCCACTTTAGCCAATAGTGAATCTGTTACATATCTGCCAATTGACTCAAGTCAAAATGTCTGGCATTTCAAAAACACAGCTCAATTTTCTTCAGCAGAATTCCAACTAGACATAATCAATAATTTTTTTAGTTGCTTCACAGGAGCCTGATGGCCGAGTGGCTAGCGCTCTGGCACTGCCTACCACAGATATCGGGTTCGACCCGGCGGTGCCATGGATGTTTGTAGTGGTTCGGAATCCACTTTAAGCTGTAGGTCAAGGTCTCATAGGGACTGTACAGCATCACACAGCCCAATCAGACTTCTTCTCACCCACATCATTCCCAAACTGTAAAGGGTAACTCAGCTCTAGGCACAGTGATGTGGTGTAGTGCTTCATAAATCAACTAAAATTGCAGTATCAACTATTTATTTACAAATTATATAAATACAGATTTCTAAGTAATATGGACTGCTGATATATATTGTAGAAAGATGTAGATTGATAAATCTGGAGTTGAACTTATATATAAACTATCGACTAATTCCACAGAAATAAACTTAATAAGCCACCAACCAATTTGAGGCACACTGATGCAATAGGCCCCAAATCTTTTCAGTTCTGAAAGAAGGGACTGGCAACAGTAAATTGAAACCAACCTCATGCACCCTAGTTATAAAATGGGCATCTTGCTATTCTTCCTTCTTAAAGTATTATGGTGAAAATTAGTGAGTCAGAAAATAAATGGTTCATTTTCCTTTCTCCAATTTCATAACTTATATGTATTATGACAGAAAAGTCCTTAAGGATAGAAAAATATTTATTTGACTTAAATTTATATATTATCCTTTTGTATGACATCTCAAAGCAATATTCTTCATAATTTTTATTAAACTCATCTCTATAAAAATATAAACCATTTAATTGAAAGTAATAAAACCATTTCAAATTAATTTGTCACTAATTAAAATGTTAAATACCATAAACAGTGAAAATTGGAAGCAAAAACACAATGGTTTGTATACTAACCCTTGACCCATAAACAAGAGTGCTGACAGTATCTGCATTGGAAGGGGAGCAAGTATAGTTGCCCGAATCACTGGAATGGGCATCCTTGATTCGCAAACGGCTAACAGCAGTATTCCCGCCCCCTTTCTGAACAGTGATGGAGCCTCGAGAAGAATCATAGTTAATCATGCGATTATCGTGATACCAAAACACATAAGCTGGTGCTTCTGGGCTATCCATAATCATGCAGGTCAAGTTAATTGAGCTTCCCACCTCCACATACATATCTGGCCCTTCAACAATTTTTGCTTCAGGAACTGAAATGAAAGAAGAAATTTCTAATTTAAAAATATCTGTTAATTAGAAACTTGATGGTGCATCCTGGCCATAAGAATTTACAGTAGAGAAATAAATCAAAAAGAAAAACAAAATAATTATTATAATTTCTTGTAAACAACAAGCAGATTATACGTTTAAAAACTTTGATGTTCTTGGTATGAATTATGATCTGCTGCATACAAACCGTGTTATTTTTTTTCATTCAGAAATATTGGTAAAAAATTATTCCTAAGAATACTTTCCTTCCAAAGATAGCATATAAACTTATGCACTAATTAATTAACTGTGATATTGATAAAGATTTTCATTTCTCTAACAAATACTAAGTTTACAAGATGGGTTTTATTTATTACTTATTTTTTAATTTGTTACATTTATAATTGGAAACTTCAAAGTTGAGTGATTGTTTTTTAAATTACTTATAGTCTTTCAAATAGAATCTTGTTCATTTTACCTTCACAAGTTTGTATTTCCATGGAATGTCCACTATATATTTCTTTTCCTCAACATGATATTTTCAAACATAAAAATGTGTTTTGTGTGTGGTTTTTGCCATCTTTTATGTATACCTTAAAAAAAAAAGAACTTATAGAGCTGTCAAAAAATTCTCTTTAAATGAAAAATGTTATGCTAGGTTAAGAATTCTATTAACAAAAACTGAACTTCAAAGAAACAACTAAATTTTTAAAAAATATTACACATGTACAAATTATCCATGGAATGTATTTAATATGCATAGCTTCTTCATCCTCTTAATAATTAAACATATTTCCCTAAAAAATTTCTGAATTTTAATTTTGTAATTTTCATTTACAGTTTGCTCAACAAAAGAAATAGAATAGATTATATCTATAATGGATCGACACACCCAGATATACCAGCATACACGTGGCAATACATTTTTTATATTTGTCTTTTATAATATTACATGTATTTTTATAACTCAAAGCGCAATACACTATGAAATTTCTGTTTTCTTTGCTTGTTGTTTGGGTTTAACTCTAATTTCTAATTACAATTAAAAAGTAATTGAATAATTAAAATTTGGCATCATATTGATTATATCCATATTCTTTAGATTTTTTAAAAAGAGCTAAAAATGAGGAAAGACTTGAGACAAGGAAACAAACGGCAGCCAGTCTGTCTAACGTTTGCTTGGAACATGAGGAAAATTAAGGTAAAATCAGGAGGTACTATATTTAACAGAACCTGCCAGTTTATGGTTTTTGCAGATAATCTGGTGTTGCTGGCCAAGAATCAGGCGATACTCAATGATTGCTTTTCAGATCTGCTGCTTTTTCAAAAGAAATATATGTCTATTTGTTAATATAACACAGACTATATAAACAGATAAACATATTTCATAGCACAGCAAAGACTTAAGCCTAATAAATAAAAGGAAAAAAGGAGGTTTACCAAAATGTAAAGAAATTTTGAATGAATTAGAAGTATTTATGACAGAGTCAGTTCATATACCTGGGTGCTGAAATTAATGATAAAAATGAAATGCATCTTGAAATCAGAGCATGAATCACAGCAGGAAATTTCTGCAATTGTGTTCTACAAAAACTATTAAGGTCATCATACTTAAAAAGTTTCTCATATACAGAGTCATCATCAGGCTAACTGTTTGATCCAGCTCTGAGACAAAGACTATAAGAAAGTGTGATGAAGAGTTGAGAGTACAGGAAAGAAAAAAATTTGAGAAAGTTTTTGGAGCACTATGTGAAAATGACAAAAGAATTAGAACAAATAAAGAGATCTATGACTGTTAAAAAAATCAAATAATGTCATGGAGACAAAGGAGTAGGAAAATCCATTGGCTGGATCATGTAGAGGGAATGGAGCCAAACACACCTATAAGACGACTCCTTAAGTAAAACTCCAGGGAATCTATTCCCAGAGGAAGACCAAGACTTAGATGGGGGAGATGAAGTCAAAGAGGACTGAGAATCACAAACTGAAAACAAAAGGCAACTGCTCGTTTTTTAATGCCTAAAAATTTTAAAGGTGGTCAGGTCCCTTCAAGGACTGTAGCTTCAATGATGATGGTGATGAATAGTACTTTAAATTGCAATTTAAAGTTGGATAATAAAAAGGTAAGTGAAATAAATATCAAAGATTAGATAATGAACTTTACAAAAACTTACCAACCACCCACAATCTAAAAATAAACACTCTTTGAAGGGAATGAGCTAATCTGACATTCATAAAGTCCTTCATCTGCAACTTGTGGATATTTAATCTGCAATGCCCAATCATTGGAAATTGGCATGTATACTGAAGAGAACCTGTTGTCACTGGTATAAGTATATTTTCCAACAGTTAAAAGATGAAAGTCTTTCAATCTGATCCAAGAAACCTTTAAAAACAGGATAAAAGTTACATTCAAATTCAATCTATGAAAACAACAAAGACAAATTATGAGAATCTATAATTTATGTTTATTAAAGTTAAAAACATATCAGTAAGTAATACATCGTATCTCTAGTAAACTATTTTAAATTCTTACAAATTTTCCAAGAAATGTATTTCAGCACATCAATTGAAATTTAACATTTAAAAAACTTGTTTCTAATTTAAAAATTAATCATAAAATGCTTATAAAAATTCATTACAACTGTTCATTATTTTAACTTTTTAAATGATGGTTAAGAAACAAGTGGCTAATTTAAGTTTTATTCAATTTTCACTCAGGTGTGTGAAAAGAAGTTTTTCAACTTGTTCACACATAGTCAAGTAGATATGCACGTAAGATCAAGGTTCTCACAACATTTGGTATTAATTTTCTTAGAATTGATTTAAATATTTTTATTGTAGATGGAATATTTTTTTAATTGATAACTATTTTTCTTAAATTGCAAATTTATTATGAAATTTATGACAAATATTTGAGTAAGATATTTAATCTGCTTTAGAAATACCCTTATTACTAAGAAAAATTATATTGTCATACATATATTTTTCTTTTTTGAGAACTGAATTGTCAAATTTATAAAATATACTTTACAGGTCATTCAATTTGAATACACAGTTCCACTAATACAAAATTTATTATCATTTTCAGTAAAATATCTTTAAAAAATAAAATATTATTAGCCTTTTTCATGTATAAATATGCAATTGCAATTTTTACAAATTTGATAGCTTAAACAAAAGTATTTCTAACAATCATTAATAATTTCATAAATCATTGTTATAAGAAAATATTCGATTAAAAAGAAAGGTCAAATTATTTTTCAAGAATTTGATTGAAATTTATACAATCAATAATTCATAATTAGAATGTTAACTAGCCAAAGTAGTAAAATTCACCTATAATTTTTTTTTAATAGTGTTTGCAAATTTTAAAAGTTATATATTATTTAAGTGTTTCGTTGACAAATGATTTTATGGCATAGGAATATTATCTTTTTACCATTATAGAATATTTTTTTTTTAATACATACATTTCTGGGAAAATTGTGAGTATTGCGCAGCACAATTGATTAAGAGTAATGGAAAAATTTATTTTAGATTTCGGGTTAAAAAATATGCATTATATTCAATATATCAGTTTTTGAATGTATGATCAATGTCTGTTATGCGGGATCATATTTAATTATTTGATTATGAAATATATTATTAGCAGGAAAAGTAATACAAGAGTCAGATTGATTTCTACAGTAAAAATATAAGAATCAATGAATTTTATGAATGTCAAGTTTACATATTAACAGATGTTTTGAGTAACCAACTGGAAAATAGAATTTATACACATTTATGAACATTGTTCACTTCTCTTTCCACTGAAGACTCATTTTTTCACCCTTGTTCTGTCGATTTAACTTTTGTTTGCAAACTCTGCAGTTCCTTGCAAGTAAATCATTCCAAAGAGAGTTACAATCAGGTTTCTTGTTCGGATAAAATATTTTGTACCTATTTGAAATACAATTATCTGTTCTTGTAGAATGTGATTAAGGGGTTTAATTTAACTGCTACAATCAAGAATATTTCTCCAGAAACATATATAAAAAAAAAAAAAAATAATAATAATAAGCACAAAAAAATTCATTTTAAAAAAAAAGCTTTTCATAAAGTAATACATATACACACAAAGTAATACATATACACACATAAAGTAATACATATACACACATAAAGTAATACATATACACACATAAAGTAATACACATACACACAAAAATACATACAGAAGTTTATATTGAGTAGAAAATACTCATTATTTTATGTAATTTTGCTTTATTACTTATAAAGATTATAACATAAGAAATTAAAATAAAAAAAGTAATTTAAAAAACCTGCTAGGCCTATGCAATATTTTATTGTCAAAGAATAATAATTTTTAAAAGAAATCTATAAATCTCTTGAAAATCAACAAATTTTGAATGAAGATATTTAATTTGATATTAAATTTTTGAATTCAGTGTAAGAATAAAATGCATAACAGCAATCTTAAAAAATTAAAAACTATAGAATTCCAAACGACTTTATAAAAAAAGCCTATGAAAGAAATTTAACAATATATATACATATAGATATATTACAGATTTCAATAAAACTGTTTAAAAATGAAAATGGTCCAGGACACCAAAAATTCATTTTCCCCAAAACAATACCCAAATATTTTACAGGGAAAAAAAAAAAGAAAGCAATACAGATTTGGTTTGTCGCTCTATGATCATTTTTTGCACACTTTAAGCTAATTACACCAGGAATTACAGATTCACGTGGACTCTGAGACACTAACAAAACATCCCCTGCCACTGCCAGGATTCAAACCTGAAGCATGTGGTATCAAAGGCCAGAGTGCTAGCCAAATGCCACAGCACAATACAGAGGATTGAACTTGCTTCAGATTAGTGGCTTGCAACGTTAACCGTTGCACAATGAAATAGCTCATCAGAGAAGTGCTTTAACGATATATAAGTATTTAAAATTTTTTAATCAATTTTTCAAAAATTAAGAGGTGTCTTACCATTTTGGTCAGTCAATATACTAGTCATGATATGCAAGCAAATTAATAATTAATAATTTCAATCAAATTGATAATACAGTTTGTAACTCTCCTTTTAATAAAAAGATAAGAATAAAATCAAAAGGGAGTTTACAATAAAAGCAAATTGCAGTAAAATATATCTAGCCATTAATCAACTAAAGTCCCAATATAGGTCAGGTGCTGGGTGTTTATAAAGTATAATATATTTTTATTGATATATTTTTAATGTTAAGGATTAGGATTTCAAGTATTCAAGTTGTAAATGATGAGCTCCTCATATTATGGTATGGATGAAATCCAAAAATATTTATAGTATAAATAAATACATCAGAAAAGACTTTTATTTTAGATTCATTAGCAAATTTTGCATGAAACTGTATAGTTTTACAATGCATTAAATCTACAAAAGGGTAGTAATGGTATAATTCATATAAACACTTTGAATTTACTTTGAAATTAAATACTGATTAATAATGCATATCAAGAAAGTTATCATAGCTTTCTAATGAAGGTATTTGTTGGATGTACTTTAAAGGTTGTTGTAAGAAATTTATTAAAATGATGGATAGCTTTTAGCTGTCCTTTAAAATATTTATATAAAGAAATTGATGATAGAAAATTTTGTCAAAATCATCCATACATATTCATACACAAATATAACAATATTTAGATTTAAAATATAACTATAATTATTGTTCATTGATTTAAATTCATTATTTTTCATGATTTTTTAAAAATCACTGTAAATATATGGAAATAAAACTGTTATAAATAAATAATTTTTAACTAAGATTGAAATGGAAAGGAATGTAAAAGAGAATAAATATTTTTTTTTTTCTTTTGTAAAAAAGCAAAATAATAAAAATGATGGATGGATAACAAAAAAATTTAACATTATGGAATTAGCAACAAAAAAAATTAATTTAGAAAACTCATAATTTTTTTCTAAAAAAAATTGCACTGCTCAAAATTTTTTTGACTTAATTTTTAATTAAATTTTAAAAGTGCTTAATAGATTTTTTTTTTTTTAATTACTATTTTAATCAAAAATTAAGTGATTTCATAAATTGTAAATTATAATGAAATATCTTTCAATTTTTACACAGCTTATTATAAGTCATTGGTTCAATACCTTCCTTTCTTATTTGAATTCGATAAATGTGTTTTCTTTCAGAATATTATTAATTATACATTCTTCTTTTAGAATATTAATATTGTCATAATTTACAATTATATACCATAAAATTAAGAACAGCAAGATTATAGACTTTTTAAAACACATTTAGCATTTTCAAAGATGAACTCCTTATATCTAATATTACTATAGAGACAATTTATGAAGGATTGACAACTAAGCTTAAGTAATAAAATTCTTTTAATTCTACCTACCGTCCTTTCCCCAACGAGATTCACAATGCAGTGCAAATAAGCAGTCTGTCCAACTTGAGTAGTAACATTTCTAGTCAGGTATGGATCGATGTTAGATTTCTTGATATAATGAGGGAGAAGGGCAGCCAAAGGATCTTCAGTAACTCCACTGTCAAGGGGCGGCTGTATGCTCAAAGGTTGTATGGACCTAACAGGATCTACACCTAAAAACAAAAACAAAAACCCAGAATGATAATATTGTTTATGTACAAGGATTCAAAATAGCTTATAAGTCTATTTATTTTCTTTTGTTTGCTGGAGAGTATGTGCAATGACTCCTCTCTTTTAAAATTGTGTTTGTGACCCAATACAGAATTAGCCCCTTTATGACAGATCATAATGGATTCATGAATTTCAAATTTTATAGTTGTTCAGTTATAAATGTTAAATTTGTTTGTCTCTAATAACATACATAATATTTTAACATCATTTGAATAAATTAAGATAAAGCTACATCAGTAACCATAAATCTCAAAGTTATAAATCAAATTCAAACACATGCAGCTGATGCTCACACATAAAGAATTCTAAGAAACCTTCTTGATTTTTAAAAAATTACTTTCATATTTTAATCAACAGCAACAAATAATTTAAATTGCAAACATTAAAATTAGTAATCTTCCTGTTTAGTACAGAAAGATTACTAATTTAAGTAATTTAGTAATTTTTTTTTATACAGAAAGTCTAATTTATCACTGTATAAAATATATTGCTCTTATGCTTAAACTCCTATTTTTACAAAAATACGCATAGAGAACATTTTAATGGCTCCTCATACAACAATGCTTGATACATCTCTCAGGTTTACTGTGACAAAAATTTAATATACATTTTTAAAGCCTTTCTTTCTTTTTTTTCCAGTGTCTAATTACACAGAATTCAAATTATCTATCAAGAAAGAATTACAATTTCCCTTATTAACATTCACGCACATTTAATTAGCTTTCTTAGGGTTTTTACTATGTTTTATCTGGCATAAATTTTCTCTACATTTTTATAAGCAAGTTCTTTCCTTTAATTACTTAAATTAAAATAATTAACAAGTAAATTAAAATTTATTTTTAAATCAAAATCATAAAAAATAAAAATTGTAACATGCACTAACACAGATAAAAAAAGAAATATATGCTTGAATAGGAAATTAAATCTCATCTTTAGTTCTGCATAAACAAATAATATACACAGATGAATATAAAGTATATATATATATATTTCTAAATGTTATGCTTTTTTTTTAACATTTCCAATTTTATCTACAAGTCATTATGAACAATGTGAATCGTGACTTTCCAAATTTCACTTAGTTTATACATATTACAGATTTTCAAACTCAAATGTAGAATTTTAAATTTTAAAATATTTTAAATAAATAAAATGTGTTACTGACATTAATTAAAATACATTTTTTATCTAAAACTAATAATATTCAAACAGATATAAACATTTTAAATATTATAAAAAAGAAAAGATTTTAAAATATCAAATGAACTTTCTCAATTTTATAACATATATTTGCTGAAAGAAATTGGGATTTTTAAGTATTAGCACAAATGTTAGTTGACCTAAAGATATTTTAAGAAACTTTTCATTAATTTTTTTTTTTACATACACTGTAATATATTTATTATTTATACTAAAATAACAAAAACTTAAAAAAAAAAAAACCTTTTAGTTGTTGAATGAATATATTAAAAATTATGTTATTATAAAAAAGATATTTATATATTTATTTGGTATTGTGAAAAATTACTGAATCACAAAGTCCCTTTGTTTAATTATGTATATATATATATATATATATTGTAAAATTAAAAAAAAATCATTAACAAATAAAAGTTAAAATAATAAATTTTAAGATATTTTTTTTTTTTTTAACTTTTAAACGTTTTTGTAAATAAATAATCTGACAAAAATTCTTCTCAAAGAAAAATTTCTTGCATATCTCATTTAAAATTAAAAGAAAATTTCATTATTCTTTTAATTCATATGAATTATTTAAAAATACCAATACCATATCATATAAATTTTTTTATTACTTACTGCACGTTATTTTCATTTATTTATTTTAAGAATACTTATGTAATTTGTTTCAAAAAAAATATAATAAAACTTTAATTTTTATTTATTCGTTACGATGATAATCTACTTTAATGTTTAAATAATAGAGAACAATTTAAAGATAACAATTGAAAACATTTGTTTTTTTTTTTAAATAATTGATTAAAAGAACAATTATTTATTTACTAGCAAATCTGCATACGAATAACTAGAAAGGTAAACATAAATGTCTGAAACAACTATACAAAATATATAGAGAGATATAGATATATTTAAAACGGGAACTTACAATATATAAAGTTCAATGTCAAAGTGATGCTATAAGAAATCAGAAATATGAAGAAATAGTGAAGAATTCGGGACATAAAATCTGTATTCATGGTAAATGTTTTTCTAACCTTCTCCATACTCTGAAAAACCAGAGTAATTTAGTATATTACCCTTTTTACCGATTATTTCGTGCATGAAGATGCTTCATGAAAGCAGTTTATTCTTTATTACAATGAAATCGTGACTAATTTTCAAAGAAATTAGATAAATCATTTAACAAAATAAAACAACGGTAAAAGCGTTACACTTTACCATGTTTTATTCCCTTCGTTTCTCAGTTTCTCTCAACTCTAAAGAACACGCATTGTTGCCAGATTGATAATACTTATTTTTGCTATGATACTGCATTACGACATTTACTTTTGTTTCTTTTTCTAAATCAAGAAAGAGGTGCATTTCTAACACAGAAACTTCATGGAAACCAGTTGTAGCAATTAATTTTTAATGAAACTCTATTTTATTTCTCATTGTTATTTCAAGCTCGTTCGAAATGAAATGAAATGAGTATCTTCTAAAACGAAATTAATGAACTTGAAACTTCATTATTTCAAACATTGCAACATGGCAAATAGTATATAATATTATTAAATTATATTGCAAAATAAAATTTTATACAACCTTTATATAATAATGGGCTAACAAGGTTCTACTTTTTAAATTAAGTGCATCTCCCATTAAAAATTGAAATTTTTTTTATAACTACGATTATTATAAGACTAGTAAATTCACAAATATGAAAAATTTTTTTAATTTTCCTTATCACATTTTATGATGCCATTTAATTGTGATATTAATAACGATAAATTTCCAACTTTGAAATAATATTTGTCGAGAAAGCGGTTGAAGAAGTGATCTTATTAGAAATGAAACACATTGCAAATGCAGCATAAAACTACTTCTTCGGGTATAATGGCTCAAAATTTTGAAAACATCAAGCAACACTTTTCACGTATCGCTGTCTAAAAATACATTGACCAATGCTAGTCAGAAATTAATAAATAATGCAAATTTAATGAAAAATTTTATGTTTAATTATATTAAAAAGCGGAGAAATCTTTTACTCCTTATTAAACAATTCATCTGTTGAAAGATTTTCAACAAAGCATTCAAATTTAAAAATATACACAACCATAAATATATACACTTAATTGTTTTAATAATTGTTATTTTTTACAATAGTGTTGAAGTCTTACAACAGTAAAAATGCCATTTTTATTCACTGTGATTTTCGACTTTGATCAAAGCGTATGATTGTGATTTATAAAAACTTTCTTGGTTGAATTTTGAGTAAATTTCGTTGACTTTTTGTTGACAAAAGACTTTTAGAATGGTTCTAAAAATATATAAATGGCTTAGAGCCAGGTTGTAAATACCATTTTTTAAAATTCATTCATTATATAATAAGAGTTTATTTTTCTTAGTCGAAAAATTGAACACTTTACTGACTGATTCTTTGTACTTATTAATCAAAATTTTTTTTTTACTCAGTGAATAATATAGTTATACAACGTCTTTCGAAAAGAAAAAGAAAGTGAAATTAATATAAGATTGCTAATAATGAATACCCTTGTTAACAAGTAAAAAAAAAATAATTGATTATCCTTAAAAATATTATTTGTAAACCAGAATTTTTTTTTTAATTTTAAAAACAAAAATATAATTTCTTCCAAGAAAAAGGGTACAGAAAACATTTATCATCATACCAGGATAAATGAAAACAAATAAGCAATCTATTGTTCGAATTTTATGGACATAATTTATTGTGTTTACCGTCTATTGATAAAATTTAATGAACTTTTGAATGAATTTCGGGTGCGGATGCCTTGGTTCAAATGGATTTTTTTTTTCCAATGGCAGATTATGAACAGTTACAGCAAAAAAAAAGAACAAAGAAGAAAAAAAAACATACAACAACAACAACAAAATAATGCAACAAAACATGCTGAAACAGAGTTCATTAATCTAACAATAATGCCAAGTTGCAGATCTTTTAGCCACTAAAAAGTGTTACCAGATGCACCCCGGGAGGTAGATCTTCTGCGCATCCAGGTTCAAATGAACCTAAAATTCATGATTAGGATTTGGTAAGGAAACATTAATAATATTAATTAAATTTATCTTAAATATTAGTTATCAAAAACATTACAATTTCAGACAATTTTCAAGCTACCAGTGCATCAAATGATTAAATTAACTAACTTGCAGTACATATAACTATTATTTAAATTTATTTTTGATTTTTGGTCACATTATCTTACTATGCTGAAATATTGCAATATTCATGTTTTTGTACTGTATATAGCAATTTGACTAAATATAATATTAGAAAAGGTGAAATATTTTGCATATCTAAAAATTTATCATAAAATGAACTTAATTTATTAAAATTATGTTTAGGAATTCTTAGATAAATTTTAGAGGAATAGTATACATTAGCAAAACTAGTTTTAACTGTAAAACATTATTAAAATAATTTCGATAACTATTTTTATTATTGGTGACTTGATGGAGTGCCTTGGTCGCGCAACGACCACACCTCCACTTGGCGAATGGTGAACAATGACTGGTGGTCGAGCCCTTTGCCAATTGTAAGAAAAATTAAATAAATCAGAGAAGAAATAATAATTTCTAACATCAGAGAACAAAAACATTACAATTAAGACAGAAAGTCAAAGTTACAAAAGAAGAGTAAAAATAAAAAAAAAAAAAAAAATCATCCCATAAGCAAAAATATTAAAAAATTAAAGGAATAAGCACTGATGATAAATCCAATAACAAAATGCAATAAAAAGAAAATATTAACGAGGCTACAGCGAAATCGAAAAATCTCCAGAAAGGAGGAAATTATTTGTTAATGTTAAGAGTATAGCGAGATCTTTTGCGATTTCTGGGTAGAGTGACGTCATAGTCGTATATTTTTAAATCATTTAGAACAGGGTTAGTGGATCGGGAAACGGAGTCATAAAAGTTTTTTGCAAGTTTCTCGATGAATGCGCGGAAACTAGGAATATCAAGAGAGTGCCGAATATCATTATTTCTAAAATACCAGGGTGCATCAGAGATCATGCGAATAATTTTATTTTCGAGTCTTTCGAGCACGAGAAAGTTGCTATTGGCTGTAGAACCCCAAACTGGACTCGCATATGCAATGACAGGTCTAAGATAAGAAAGGTAGATTAATTTTTTTAGTTCAATTGTTAGTGAGGAATTTCTACAAATTACGGGGAAGAGTTTTCTTAATTGATTATTGAATTTAGTGCGTAGATAATTAATATGCGATTTATATGTTAATTTGCTGTCAAATATTATGCCAAGGTATTTAGTTTCTTTGGACCAGGAAATATTAGCATTATAAATAGTTACGTTAGGGGGAATTAGTTTATTTTTCCTGGTGAATAGCACTGCTTCAGTTTTCGAGACATTAAGTTTTATTTTCCAGTTAATGAGCCAATTTTCAAGCGTGTGTATGTAGTTTTGTAAGTTTTTCCTGATTATGTTTATGTTTCGCCCCTGTGTGATAATAGCAGTATCGTCCGCGTAAAGTGTTAATTTAATTTTGTGATCTTGTGGGATGTCGTTGGTGTATATGTTAAACAAAAATGGTCCCAAGATCGAGCCCTGAGGAACACCGGCAAGGATATGACAGTTTTAGAATCAGTGTTATCTACAGAACAAAATTTCTGTTTGTAAGATAATTGTGTATGGTACGGATTAAGTAGGTAGGATATTGATATTTTATCATTTTATATATTAAACCATTGATCCAAACACGATCGAACGCCTTAGCGATATCCAGGAAAACTACTGCAGTGTCGAGTTTCCATGAAAACCCTTCTGAAATATTTTCTGTGAGATTATAAAGTTGATGCGTAGTTGACAAGTTTTTGGTAAACCCGAATTGCTGCGAAATTAAAATGTTAAGTTTATCAGATTCTTCATTTAGGATGTTAACAATTACGCGTTCAATTAGTTTACTTAGGCAGGAGAGTAGAGAGATCGGTCTGTAGCTGTTAGGAGAGGTTGGATCTTTGCCGGGTTTAAGGATTGGAAGAATGCGGATAACTATTTTTAATTTCATATCACTGTAACAATTAGACTAATTTGAAAAAGATCTTAATTATAAAGGTTAAACTATGGAAATGGTTCGTGAAAATCTTAGGTAAAAAAAAAGAAAGAAAATATATGAAAAAAAAGTGATTTGATGCTATGTAATTTAAAAAAATAATAATAAAAGGCTTGTACTTTTTAACTTAAACATATTAATTAAGTATCACAATTTTATTGATTAATTGAAATAAAAAGCTCTTTTATTTAAAAATGTTATTTTAAAAAAGACTTGCGATTTAATTTGTTGGTTAGCATAATTACAATAGCAAGTTTGAAATATGATTGAGATTTTACAATTCTTACTATTAGCACACACTCTCCCTATATATATCTTGTTCAAATTTTCAATCGTTCATAAAATACTTTTTATTCATCCACTCCAGTTCAAATACATTTTTTTTAACTTGTAGTGGATGACACTTGATGTTAATACAGTTTTTTCAAATATTCATTCATTCATTAAATTTAATTAATTAATTAAATTTTTTTTAGATTTAAGTTGCATTTGTCTAATAATAGATGGCGCCAGATGTAAGAGGAAAATTTCAACTTTATTTGCAAAGGACTTTTCTGCAATATAGTGGGAAAAAAAAAGTAGGAAATGACTTCAAAAAAATTTTTTTATGTTACTTGTTTCAATTATATTCACATAACTACAAATACCCTAAACTTGTACCAATAATCCTAACATATCACGTATATCTAGCATGTATAAACATAACATATCCACAGTAGAGCTTTTCAATAAAAATGTATAACGCTTGTAACTAATTCAGATTACGTCCGTAGGAAATAACTATAGACAGCCAATAAGGCCCGTGTGTGTAAGTGCAAACTTTGTGAGCGTGACTAAATAAATTAATAGTTTAAAAAAACTAAAATTTTGTGGTTGTAAAACTGTTTTTTTTTTTTTTTTTTTTTTTTTTTTTTTAGTTTTTCTGGCGCCATCTTTTGGTAGATATATGCAACTTAAATCTAAAAAAAAAAAAAAAACTAAAATTAATTAATCAAATTGAATGAATGAATTAATATTTGAACAAACCGTATTGACATGCAGTGTCATCCACTATAAGTTTAAAAAATGTATTTGAACGTGAGTGGATGAATAAAAAGTATTTTATGAACGATTGAAAATGTGATCAAGATATATATATAGGGAGAGTGTGAGTTTATAGAAGGAATTGAAAAAGTAACAAATATCTCAAATTAGAAAACACAATTTTTCTTCTTTTTTTTTTTTTTTTTTTTTTTAATTCAATGCTTCCCACAAATATTATGAGCCATACACAAACATTTAATTCGGCTTTACAAGCAAAGGTATGATTGATTATTGATGTGTCATAAACTGAGATTTTTAGACCAAACTTCAGCTTTTGCGTTTGATTTTGAGTCTAAAATATTAAATCATTTTCCACGATTAAAAGCAAATACAATACCGAAAAATTGTTAAACGAATTCAAATAAAATCGATCGCAATTGGATTTCAAATGAGAGTTTGAAAACTTTTAAATCGGCATTTGCAAATTTGTTTGAGCCATTATCGAAAATAGATATCCGATTTCTGAAGCGATATTTATCGGTAAAAAAAATAATAATATAATAAAATAAAAATTATTAGAAAATTAGATGAATAATTGGAATTGTAAGTTGGACTAATAATAGTAATTTAAATTGATCTGATTTTCTGTAAATTTTATTGCAATAAATATTTATCTCATTAATGGTGTTATTATAGGTAACTATTTGAAAGGAAACCATCGATTTTTAATACGCTTTTATTAGTTTCGCCTGTATGCTTGTTTGTTTGTTTGTATGCATGTAACTGACTCTTTGGGTCCGATTTTGCCCTACTTTAGAAGATCAGATTTAATTCAAACGTTGTGGACTTATCAAGGACCGACGGCAATAAAATATTTTGATAAGTTTATTAACTCATCATATAAGAACTATAGTTCCAGTTCTCCGTACCGGGACCTCATTTAAATATTATAATTTAAAATCACTAAAAACATGCTTTTAGAGTTAATCAAACTAAAAAGTAAAAAAATAAATTAATAGTTTAAAAAAACTAAAAAACACGCTTTTTTAGAGTGAATCAATCTAAAAAGTAAAAAATAATTGTTAACATGAATAAAATGACTGACGAGAAAATGAATGTCACTGTTCTATGAGGGTGGGGTGCTTTGTATGACATTTGTAAACTAACTCTGCATTTCGGATTGAAACTAGTGAAAAATTATAACGATTGATATCGAGCACCCCACGCTTTTAGAACAGTGACATTCATTTTCTCGTCAGTCATTTTATTCATGTTAACAATTATTTTTTACTTTTTAGATTGATTAACTCTAAAAGCGTGTTTTTTAGTTTTTTAAACTATTTTAATTTTTTACTTTTTAGTTTGATTAGCTCTAAAAGCGTATTTTTTAGTTTTTTTTAAACTATTAATTTATTTTACATGGAGTCAGTATGCGTGAATGCTAAGTCATTTTAATCACCCTTTTATCAATTGGATATCAGAGGAAAGAAAACTTAAGCTTTACTTTTTTTTTAATTCAATAAAATAATTAATTAGTTTATATGCGGTCACAAATAGAATTGAGGTTTCGTAAGTTGTCTTATTTTTAAGCTGAGAAAAATTGAGATACATTTTTTACAAGTTTATATTCATTTGGGTAGCGAGGTCACTCAAAAATATCTCATTTATATCATATGGCTAATATTTCATCGCTATTAGTTAGAGCAGAGGAGGGCAAACCTTTTCGGTCGCGGGCCAAAAATCGGGGGAAAAAAAAAAAAAAAAAGTGTGGCGGGCTAAGACAAATTTTTCTAAAATTTTAAAAACAATATACAAGTATTACAAATTAAATACGTTAATGAGATGAATAAAATTGCGATTCCATTTTTTAAAGTTCCTTGTAGTGAGGTCCGAAGCGAGATGTACTGGCTCTAAGGAACGAGGCTCAATGCTCATCTGTCAGTCCACTTCTGAAATAATTCTTTCTAAGGTTATAGTTGAAAACACTTGCTCACATATATAAGATGGAGCAAACATAGCACTGATTTTCTGGGCGTGAGATATTAAATTTGGGAAACTTAGTTTCGATAATGGTTTGTAAAATTCTAACTTTGGCATATTTAGAAACAACTGCTTAAGATGATTGCGAGATTGCAACTCAATTCGTTCAACCTGTAAATCTGACCTCACCATTTCACAATTTACGTTGAAAGGCATGATAAAAATATCCAATTCGAGATAGATGTATAATATATAAATATATATTTCTTTTAATTTGCCTCGAATGGTTCTATTCCTTAATAAATGTGGTACCTAATGTTTGGAGATAAATCTTTCGTTTGGAAGGATAAGTATTTTTCTTTTTCTTCGCAAGAGGACTCACTGAAAGTTGAAAACTCCATAAGTGATCGTCTTTTACAGCAAACACTTCAACTCATTTTTGAGAATTAATTGTTTTGGATGCTCATTTCAATCAATAGATGGCAGCACGATACAAAAGATAATTTGTTAAGAAGAATTTACTTTTAAAGGAAAATTGATTTATCTCCGTTCAGCGATTTGCAAACATATTCGTACTACCATTTCCATTTCAGAAAAACAATTACTCACCGCACTTCTGGAAATCTTATCTTATTTTATAGAAGAAATAATAATAAAAAAAAAAAAAAATGTTGATTTTGTTCTTTCATGAATCGATATAATTCTTTCCCCTTAAAACGTTGGTAAATGAATACGATGTAAATAAAATATATGAACTTTAAAATTATTTGTAATCAACCATAGTAATATTCGTATTACACACAAAAAAAAATTTAACGAACGATAATATAGAAAAAAATTGCAAGTAATGCGAAAAAACCTTCAGCGCAAAATTCGATTGTGTTTAACAGTTGAGATTAATCACTGGTGTTGATTAATTAATTACTGATGTGAGTGACATTAATTATTGGAGTAATTATTTGATGATAACTTATTAAATGAATGAGTGTTGAGGGCTTTAGATCATTACAATTTGTAATGTAATATCTAAATATAAGTTGTGTGTAGGGATTGCAATATCGGATCAAAAGTTCAATACCGGTATTCGGTATTTTTTAGATCTTAATACCGGGATACCGGTTTTAATACCGGTAGTAGAAATTTTAGAAAAAGAAAGGGGATTTTTTGTGTTATTTGACAGTTTTATTAGAGAATGTAAATATAAAAAAAAATTGTAATAAATTATAACAGCATATAAAGAATCACAAAAAGTAACGGAACATCTTATTTATTTAAATCACAAAAAAAGTGTCAATATCACTATTCAGCCTGTGGTACTATTACAAATTTTTGAAATGGGATCTTAAAAACATAATGCATCAATTGTACTATCATCAAGCCTGGAACGTAATTTTGTGCAAAAATGATCAGCTGTCGAAAACGGTCTTTCAGCATCTACGCTAGTGGGTGGTACTGTTAGCAATGCACGATATACTTTTTCCAAGTATTTACCTCTAAATCTATCATCTTCAAATAAATCTATATCTCGTCGGATTGTTTTGGATATAGCTAATTTCTGTATTGTATTTTGGTTTGTTGAAATTTTTTAGGTATCACCAATTCTAATTTTTGTTCAATAGAAAATTCTTTTAAAGTTATTCTTATTCATTATTATGGGGTATTATTTATGAGTAAAATATTTTGAACTCTAAAGTATGATATGCAAATACAATGTGAATAACAAACTCACCAATTTAAAAAATATCGAAATATTACACACTTTCTTCACAACTACAACCTTGTTTTCACAAATGAGAATTTCTAGTTTTCAGATAAGAATTCAGAAATAAGAATAAGAATTTCACAGATGAGAATTCTAAATTTCTCGTAAATACCGAAAAACCGGTATTTAAACTTGTGAATACCGGTATTACAAAATTGTACAAATAGCTCAAAATACCGGTAATCGGTATTCCGGTATACCGGTATTGCAATCCCTAGTTGTGTGTGTTATATACTCTAAATAGTGTCGTTCGACGTTAAAAAAGTTGCAGGTGTTTTCTAACACGCCTCCTACCAGGCTTGATAATTGAGACATGTCGGTAAACTTGACAACCATTTGGTATTAATTGCATTTTGTGTGTTTACCTGGAAAATAATGCTATTATATTACATAGCATGTAAAACGCATACTAATATCTATTATATATAATTCCCGTGTCACGATGTTTGTTCGCGATGAACTCCGGAACTAACCATCCGATTTTAA
>BPLR01001585.1:0-52317 GCA_021605095.1 Caerostris extrusa
TATTTCATAAAAAATTATTACTCTTTTATGTTCTGTAAATATATACTTTGTTTTTCTTGTAATATATAGAGTGTAACTGTTTTTATTATTATTATTATTTATTTATTTTAGGAAAATAATCTTTTAAACCGGCAATTTTATTTATAAATATTCTTTGAAATTAAAAGCAGCTATTTGATGTATGACAGTGTAATTATATAAAAAACAACCAAAGCCTGATAAAAATTTATCATATATAAGATGTAATATTTATGATAATATATATATATATATATATATATATATATATATATAATATAGATATAGATAGATAGATATAGATATAGATAGATAGATATAGATATAGATAGATAGATAAATAGATAGATAGATATAATTTTTATCAAATTAAGATTAGATAAAATTATTATAATTTATTTTATAAATAATCTTTAATTCTGATTGTAAATGGATATTATTTTATACTGTTAAAAAAAGTATTAGTATATAATAATATTTTTAAAATTTCATTAATTTTTGCTAAAAATATTCTTAAGCAAATTTTAAAAAGTTATAAAAATTTAATTGATAATTAATTAATATAGAAACAGAATTAAAAAAAAATACTAATCAAATTTTATATATTTTCACTATTATAAAATAATTGTAAGAATGAAATATCATCGACGATAACAATGTTTTATATGTATCTGCAGTTGAAATATCTGAAGTATTACGAACAAAATGTTATTTTTAAATAGATTTATCGCAATTTGAATTAAATGATTTAAATCTATAATATTTTTTCTGCGTAATTCTTATAATTTTTAGTATTATCATTTAAAGCATTTCAAATTTGGAATAATTGCTCATTGTAATCTTACCATCAGGTTAAATTCGGTAACCGTCTATTTTCTACCATAAGGCAAATAATATAGCCAATCTAACTTATCTTATTGAAACTTCCGTTTCAAAAGATACGTATTATTTTACCCTTACTTATTTCGGAATGCATTTAAGGACAGCATCAGTAATATCTTTTGATTGGACAGAATCGAGCGCGGCTCAGGTTCTCTTGACTGCCGCCAACAGGAAGCAAAGCAGATAGAAAGAGTTCAGCTTATCTTTATCTGTGCGTTTACAACTTCCGTTTGCTTTTTAACTGCAACCGAGTTTTAGAAGCACCCCCGCACGGAGATGAATGAAGTAACTTTTCTTTTTCAGTCAATGTGAAAAAAAATAATAAAAAAAAAAAAATTTAAAGTCAATTCCTACTTTTTTCATTATATTGCAGAAAGTCCTTTATAATTAATTTCCATACATTTTTTTAAGTTTATCTGGCGCCATCTATTGGTAGATATGGGCAACTTAAATCTAAAAACTAAAATTAATTAATTAAATTTAATGAATGAATTAATATTTGAAAAAACTGTATTAACATCAAGTGTCACCCACTACATGTTCAAAAAATGTATTTGAACTTGCGTGGATGAATAGAAAGTATTTTATGAACGATTGAAAATTTGAACAAGATAAACATAGGGAGAGTGTGAGCTAATAGAAGGAATTGAAAAAGTAGATATTTCTGTTAATCAATTCGGAAAAATTGTTTCTTTTTATATCCGAATGCAAACTGGATTTCTTCCGAAGACATCATCTGCCACCAAAAAAAAAAAAGACATTTAAAAATACAGATGGTCAATGGTCAATAAGAAAATATGCTTCATTTTAAACAGTATTAAAGCAACTCATCGATTTTTTCCCATCGTCCAAAGGAATCCACGTTAAATTGTGTCCCGATCTAATTATCCTAAAAGTGTGCACAAAATGACAGTAAAGCGACAAACCAAATTAAATCTATGTACTCAAGCTGCAATAAACCGGAAACCGATGAACATATTTTGCATTAAATGTAAAATATACAAAGAGAAAAGCTCAAAAAAGGCTTTTGGATACAAAGTTCTATTTAATTACTGGTTATCTGATATGACCGACGATGTTTACTACAAAATTATATCAACAAATTAATATCCGTTAATTAATCACTTAGCATTTTTGTTTACATTTTGGACAATAGAAGGTCTGCGCAATACCACATTTGGGTGTTTATTTTCATTTGCTACTTTTGGAAACAGTCCAACTTTTCTGATTATCTCAAGATCTTTATTATACTTTTTTTTTGTATTAATATCTCATTACTTCTTAAGAGCAATAGGATAAATTGAGATACAGCAGCGCGAGTGAACAGAAATCTCAAATTATATTCATTTTACTGTAAAAAATATACTTAGTTTTCTAAGAAATTTTCAATTTCAACGAATGATTAAAACAGAAAACATGATCCAACTTTAGTTTATTAAAAAAAACATAAAATAAGAACAATAGTTTATTTAATGTTTCTATTTTATTACTGCACAGAAGATAGTTTGTATTTAGTTTTTAATCTATGTAATTATTTTTATATTTCTACGATATTTTATTAGGAAAAAACCTGTTCCATTTAAAATTGCGCTCACCACACCACACTAAATGTGATTGTTTCTATAATACCTTAAATGAATCAACATATATTTGTAAACCCAAATATATTTAGGTATGAATACAAAAAAGGGGCCTCATAGCCAGTAACTAGAACTCTGGAGTTCGGTGTCCTACAGGCTCTCGGGCTCAGACCACCAGTGCAAATTGGATGCATGTAGTGGTTCCGGTCCACCTAAGCCCTAGGTCCCGGTCAATATGACGCGTTTGGGCGTCCCAGGGCTGACAGCCCTACCCAATAAAATGGAAAACATCTGTTTCGGAATTTGTCAGTAGGAAGATGTCCATAGTCCATCACCGGACTGTAGTGCAGGGAGTTAGTTATGAATATAAAAAACTCGATCTACGAAAACCTCATTATTTTACGTGTGTTTAGTATAAAAACCTAACCAAATGTTAAAACTTTTTATTCAAGGCGCAATAATGTCACGCATTAAATTCTTTATTTTATTTTTAAAAGGCAAACAATATTATTTATTTTTATAATAGTAATTTAAATCTATATATATTAAATAATTTTCAATGGTTTTGCTGCACGTGGTCCTGAAGAGTCTGTGAATTCCTACATTACACTAACGCTAACTAACTAACTAACATATTTAACAAACTAGAAATCCTAATTGGTAAAGACCGATTTTCTAAAAATATATATTTAAATGTATATTCTATACCTTACATCGCTGATATCATTTTTGAGATACGTGGTTATTTATTTAATTTATTAATTATATATATATATAAAATAAATTCGAGGATATATATATATATATATATATATATATCCTCAATTTATTTTCTTATACATCAGTGTTTAGTTCAGGATATTCTAAGAGAATTTCAGAGAAAAAGTAATAAAATTAGCTTTGGTTGAATTGTTTGGTTTTTACTTTTATATGATTTGGAATACTCAACTTATCCTTACGTGGCTTAGTGTTATAATTTTTAAAGTATGCCCTAACATACACACATACATACATACATTTTATACAAAAATTCATTAAAATATAATACAGCATATTGTTTTCTATCTGTTGTGTTCATGAAAGGCGAAAGAAAGTTTGAAATTTTATTATTAAAACTTCCCGTAGCAAAGACTTGTTGCTTTGCTACAATAAAATGTATTATGAGACTTGAAAATAAGATGCTATGTTCTATTCATAATGCTAGATACAATTGGATATTACTTTTATAATTTATTGTATACATTCCTATAGCAAATACTAGATTTTTATGAGGGGTCAAGCGACAATAAAGATTTCAACCAAGCTCACAGATAGATGACTGGAAAATCTCAACCATCCATTCAAAAAAAAAACCACTTCCACCGCATCAAATCAAAATCGCGCAGTCAAAACGAACAAAACGTCTTCCCAAATCAAACACACCGTAAACCTCACCAACCCGAGCGGGCATAAAAACGTCAGGGGACGTGGCTTGCCAAACAGTTTCACCTGTTGCCCCGTTGACGAACACTCGTGTCTCCCGAAGAAGACAGCCAAAGCCCCTCCTGTCTTCATCTTGGTAAAAAACGCTCGTCTTTTCAAGAACGGCGCCTTTTTTAGAAAAGCTACCTCAAGGTGAGAGACACAGAAGTTCCTCTGGAGAGCGAAGAAAAAAAAAATATCAGGTTTGTCTTTGCCATGGTGGATGTCACTTTGAGACGCGCTGGATGTTTATGCAGTTAAAGGTTGTGTGTTCATCAACTTTACACCTTGTCGTTGATTGACTGGGGTAGTGTTGAATGAATTATAGGGTGGCTTAGGATAAAAATATAGATGTGACATATTTTTGATGTGGAATATGTTTTTGCATATGAGGTTGGTCTCAAAAAATTTGGTACAAATAGCGAGAAGCTATTACTCTTGTTAGCATAACAATTCTGATACAAGAAAAAAAAAAAAGAAATCTTCATGTTACGTATGACTTTTAACTTGAAAACTGTAACAAAGATAAGCCCAGTGCCTATAAATTATTTGTAAAGACTAAAACAATATAAAAAAAAAAAAAATTTAAAATCAATTCCTACTTTTTTTTTGCACTATATTGCAGAATGTCCTTTATAAAATATTTTCATTCATTTTTCCATTCATTTTTTCATTCATTTCAGATAAACTTTTATCTGGCGCCATCAATGGTAGATACATGCAACTTAAATCTTAAAAAAAAAACTAAAAATTAATTAATTAAATTTAATGAATGATTTAATATTTGAAAAAACTGTATTAACATCAAGTGTCATCCACTGCAAGTTTAAAAAAATGTATTTGTGCTTGAGTGGATGAATAAAAAGCATTTTATGAACGATTGAAAATTTGATATATAGGAGGTGTGAGACAATAGAAGAAGATTGAATAAAAAAATAGAATTAACAAAAAAGAAAAATCATAATAAATTTTGCAATTTATAATTTGAATAAAACTGTATGTAACTGTTGTGGCTTAATTGCGGTGAATAAAATAATTTTAAAAAAAGGACTTTGTAGAAAATTATTTTAGGAAACCACAACCGAATAAGGAAGGAAGAATTATTTTTATATATTTTTAATTAGTTACAAACTATAATTTTTAACAGTGAATTAGTAACAAAAGAATTGACATTGTAACTCTATAAAGTGTCCTTTTTCTTTGCTAGTTATTCAAAGTACCATATACTATTATTATTTTTTTAATATTCTGCTTCATTGATCCAACAGTCCACCCGGTGAGAAAAAAGGCCTTCTGCCGACTGGCAGATTTTGAAACATGAGACGTTTTCATTTTACGGGGGTAGGGTTCTCAGGCCTACACCCAACAGTCATATTAGAGGAAGACCTATGGTTTTAAAGTGGATTCGAATCACTGCAAGCATCCATGGGATCCCCGGAACTCGAGCTCGGAACCTGTAGTATCGAGCGCCAAAGCGCTAATCACTCGGCCATCAGGAGCTATTTTTTTTTTACTATTACATTTTTATTCATTTTATTTTTTTAATATAGGAATTTAATCCATTTATTTAGTAAATATAGGATTTTATTTATTTATTTTTTTTCTCGTTTGATTTAATGTCTTTTTTAGAAAACGTTATATAGGTTGGTTAAAACGAACATATAAATTTGTTCACATTTCGCGTGGTTATTAAAACAATTTCTCACGAAATTTTAGTTTTATTTATTTATTATTTGTATTTTACTATCAATTTACTTAAATATCTGCATTAAAAATTGCCAGTTACAATTAAAAAGATATAATAGCTATAAATTGTCATGATTGTTGTGTAATTTCCTTCTAAAAAATCATCACCAAAAAAATAAAAGTATCATATTGATATTTGGTTTTATTTATTAAAAATATAATCCCATTTCTTCCTCTTAAAGCCCGAAGGGTGTATCGTCTGGGCGGATGGAGAATTGAATCTTCAAACCCAACATAAAAATTTACCGTCTTTTATTCAATCCATAAACACGGCAGCTATTGGCTCACAATCATTTGTTGCATTTCAAAACAAAGTTCTTTAGTTAGAAAAGTTTAAAATGTTTCTTTGATCTTACTAAAGCATGAGTAGGGGCCTGAATATGGCCAGTGGCTAGCGCTCGGTACCACAGGTTTCTGGTTCGATTCCCGGCGGTGCCATGGATGTTTGTAGTGGTTCGGAATACACTTTAAATCGTAGGTCCCGGTCTAATAGGAGCGTTGCGGGGGCATTGTTGCTCCGTGGCTTTATCTTCAAGTTACACGCGATTCATAGGTAATGCAAAGTGAAGTAACGTCTGTGCAGCCTTTGCAACTTTGCCTTAAGGCATCTAAGACCAAGCTGTCTAAGTGTATGCCAGCTGCATTAGAAAAGGAGGAAAGCATGAGTTGAAAGTAATTAATTCTTTTTCACGTTTTGAATTGCTTTTGATGTTTTTAAAAAGATTAAAAAAGCATTACAATAGATATAATTTTTTAATTTTTTTTTTTTTGCTGATATTTCAAGGAAACATTATAAAGATAATAAATATAATTTTAATAAAAATAAAATTTGCAGTCTTCAGTTTAATCAATATTAATGAAAATCATCACACCTTTGAGACCAATCTTTAAAATTTCAAAAAAAAAAAAAAAAAAATTAATTAAAAAATATTTGTACTAATTTATCATACTTGGTAATGTATTTTTAAAATCGTTTTAAATTTAAAAATATTCTGTTTGAGTAAATTTAATTCGAACTTGAGTAAATAATTTAATCTTCTTAAAAAGGAATAAATATATTTTAAGTTTAATTAAAATAAAAAAAAGTAGAGGAAAATAAATTTCCATCATATTTTTAAAAATGTGTATTATTCACCTTTTTTCGGAAGTTTTAGTAACATAAATATTTTATTTAGTTAAAATTTTAATGAAAAGATTAAATTCTTTTCGAAACTGAAAAATTAATTTTTCCAAATAAAAATTATCATATTTCAAAATCAATTACATTTAACTGTAATTAAATAACTCCATTTTATATATTTTCTTTATTACTTTTATTATTGTAGAATGTTCTAAAATATATTATTAAAATAAATAAAACACGATAAGAATTATGAAGAGATTAAGACATTATATAATTTCACCTATTTAAAAGCATATACAATATAAGTTAAGCGTTTGTTTTGAAACATTTTGGTTTATCCCAACATCCATTTTTATTTTTGCATTAAGAAAACATTTTTATTACAAATTGTTGTTTCTTCGAAGGTTATTTGCTTTTATTTTAATTTGGATTCCCAAAACAAACAATATGTGAGAGATAAGTTCGTCGACTTTTATAAACAATAGGAATTACATGCTATATTCTTGCTTTTCATTTAGCATTTATTCTAAATTTAATTTTACATTGCATTAAAATTAAGGATTTTTATTATGTTAGTTATTTACTGTAATTTTGTTTTCCAATTATTTTTAATTTCGATATTTACTGTTTTCTGATATTGAATATCAGTACTTGAAAACAAATTAACAAATAATGATAATGTCATAGAACTATACTCTTTATAAAATCATATTTAAAAAATTGAAATAATTGTTTTTCAATAATAATTTGATATAATAATTTTAATTTGTTAATAATTTGTTATTTTTTTCAATAATAATTTTTATTAATAATTTGTAATAATACTTTTCTATATCATAATTGTCGATAATTATTTAATTTTTTATGATTTCAGGATAGTAGAAAGAGAATTATAACATTGATTCATTTTGCTATAGTGTAAAAACAATACCAATTGTGATAATTTTTGTATTTTACAAAATGCAATAATAAATAAAACTAAATTTTCCAGGATATGTTTATTCTTTCGAATAGCTGCATTTTCGTTATTCATGAAAGCAATCCAATTTCTTCCATGTAATTTGCTACGATATTTACATTTTTTTCTATCATATTTGATTAATCTTTTATAATAAAACTAAAACAGACTAAAAATCTTATAATTTTTCTTCGTTTTTATTTTGCGAGACTTTCATGTTTTAATTATTTTTTATCATTTAACAGAAAATTCTAAGCACTTAATCAAACTCTTTTCATTCATTTTTTTTATTTTTAAATGTTTTTATAGCTTGCAGCTATCTTTCTAATAACTTCCATGCCTTGAAAGAGATCTAAATATCTCATTATCATTTTAAATCAATATTTACCTATTTTCAAGGTAAAAGTTCATCTAAAAGGAAGATAATTATTTTCAAATTACACACGCCTGGTATGGATACTATTACAAATAAGATGCTGAAAAAAAATCTTCCTTTAAAGCTATTTTTAAAATTTGCCAAATTGCTGACGCTGCCATTCATTATTCTTATTTCCCTGATTTGTTGGAAAAAAGGCTCGAATTTTTGCCCATTCATAAGAAAGGTAAAAAGATCAACTTCCTAGCTACAGGCCCATTTCTCTTTCTTTCTTCATTAAGCAAATTAATAGAGAAAGGTCATTTTTGACTTATCAAAAAAAATGAAACTAAACAAAAAATCTTCTCATTCCCCAGCAATTTGGATTTACTGAAAAATTATCTACAACGCATCAACTACTTAATCTCACTGAAACTGTTTCCGAGTTTTCCTGGAATTAGATACTGCTGTGGTTTTCCTTGATGTAGCAATGGCATTTGATAGAGTTTGGTTAATGGGTTAATACATAAGTTAATTATTTCAACTTTTCTCCTTTTCTTGGTAAAATTATTCAAAATTATCACTTACTAATAGAACTTTATGGTCTCCATTGATAACACAGATTCTTCTGTTCAAAAAATTCAGGCTGGTGTTCCCCAAAGGTTCAATACTTGGACCATTTCTCTACAATCTTTACGTTAACGATATTCCGCAAATTTTATAATGTGAAAATCAGTCTTTTTGCAGATGATACAGCACTCCTCACTCAAGGTCGTAAACATTTTATCATTAGCAAAAACCTTCAGAATTATATTAATCATCTTGAACAATGGCTTATAAAATGGAAAATTCAATTAAACATTGAGAAAACCGAAGCAGTACTATTCACGCGTAAAAGGGTTCTTAATACTCCTTCTATCAAAATTTTATAACAACCCTATTAATTGGGTTGGGCAAACTAAATATTTGGGTGTAATCTTAGATCGCAAATTAAATTATGCTCCTCACATTAACTATCTTAGGGATAAATTTAATAGATGCATTCGTGTACTGTATCCACTCATTTGTAGGAATTCTACTATGTCCTTTGGAAAATAAAAAACTCATTTATCTTGCTTACTTGCTTCCAATACTTGCTATGCGAGTCCTATTTGGGGGATCTACTGCTCCGTCAATTTCGAGATCATACAAAGACTTGAAAATAAAATCCACGCATGATTACAAATTCGCCTTGGTTTTTCCGAAATGATGATATCAGACATGCTCTTTCACTCCCAAGTTTTTAAACAATTTGTGTATAAAACTGCAAAAAAAATTTTTATAATTCCATTCCAAATATTAATAATTCCGTTTGAATGATCTAAGCAACTATGTTTACGACATTTCTGATTTTAAAAATCGCAAAAGACCTCGCGCTGTTCTGAATATTATTCATTAACGTTCCGATATCCTCCTTTCGAATTACCATGCAGTTTCTCCACTGAGTCACAATTTCCCCTCAATCTTTTTTTTTGTTTGTTTCTATTGTTTATCTCTTTTATTACCTACTTGAAATTATAATAATAATATAAAAAAAATTAAAATTTATATATGCAGAATTTTATTATTATTATTATTTATTTATTATTATCATTATTATTATTTTTATTTTATTAATTAATAAAAATTTCACATAATTAATTTTCAAATAAATTAATAATATACCTATATTGCTTTTTTCTATCTAATCAATGGGCTTAAAGCTTAAGAAATTTCCGTCACTCACAAAGCAGGAGATAGAGGGGTTGCTAAGCAACCAAGGTTCTCCATTAATATGGCAAAATCGTCGTAATCGTCGTCAAATTACATATACATGTATTGACAAAGTGTACTTAAATTGTGATAATTCTTAAATATATTTGCAGCTCATATGTTTTTCTTACATAAAAACGAAAGTCACAGTGTGGATTGAATAGATTAAAAAAGAACTTAAACATTTAATTAAAAATAATTATTTTTTAAACATTTAATTTAAATCAATTTTACTTTCTTTCTCTATAAAAAAAAAAAAAGACAACGATTTCTTTAAACAATAATGCAAAAACTATTTACAACAATATTGAATTCGATATTAATCTGCAGTTATGAAATGCTAGTGTCAGCTGACCACTATGAAAACAGGACGGCAAAATGAGCTTCTGTCCGCTGAGCCACGCGTTATTTGAATCAAGGAATCACGTGACTTTATATTTTCGTCTGCACGTTTTTGGTTTCAAAAAATGTAAATTCGTTCTTAATTTTTATGTTTTTGTTCTTTTGAATTGATGTAACTTGACAAAATGAATGATTTTATTGCAAATTTTAATAATACAATAATTGTTATAAATGCTCCAAATAATGGCTTTTACTTCATTATATTTTATTATCATAAAAAATCAAGTTGTCAATTACAACTTCCTCCACAGAATTGTAGTATCAATTTTTTGCACCTTAAAATACTTTTAGAATACATCTAAATTTTTTACGGAATTTTACATTTGTCTATAAGTCATAAAGTAAATTGCTCATACATTTATTGTCTGAACAAAAAATAAATTTAATGATTTAGCTACAAAATATTAATAATAATTAATAATAATAATAATAATAATAATTAATAATTAATAATATCAATAATAATTAATTAATAATAATAATGAATAATATTAATAATTAATAATAATAATTCAATTTATTATTATTATTTATTTTTGCGAATGTGAATTTTTTAATATGATTATTGACCGATGTTTCTTATAATTTAAAGCAAATAAAAACAAATTATTCAATAAGAAAACGTGTAATATAAAACAATATATGTAAAAATAATTTGACTGCAAAATACGTAGAAGTTTCAAAAAGAATCATTAATAAGAAAAATTCTTATGTTCATTTCCTTCTGAATTTAAGCATATTTTCTTAGATTAACATTAAGACGAATAAGATTTAAAATTTGCATGATTCATAATTATTTTATATTGCAGATGACAAAAATAAATAATTAGTTTAGCATTATTAAAATATTTTATTTTTATTATAGTAAATATTATAGTATCTTTCTACATCGCTTATATATATTTTTAGTCTGATCATTTTCTTTCTTTACTTTGATTCCCTAATTTGAAAATAATGCTTAATTAATATAAAGAAATTTTATAATTAAAGTAGCTGGCAATCGTATGTTCTAGAATTAATTTAGAAAGCACAATTTGCTGACTCGATCATGAATTAAAACATAAAAAAAAAAAATCATATTTTTCTCTTAATAAAGCACGTTACTCCTTGTCATTTACTCTGGGATAGTAAAAATATAATTATGAATTTAAAACCGAGCTGATAACTTTTAATAAATACAAATATTTAAGGAACACACAAAAGAAATCCTTCGTATTATTATTCATCTTTGGATACGCTGTTTTATGTATTTTTCTTTTTATATATGTCTTTATTGTTATTCTTTCGTTAAATGAATATAAAGGTTTATTTTTGCAATTACATAAGACTATAAGTAATTTAAGAAAATAGATTAAACTTCAGAAAGTTTATTTTAAATTTTATATTTATCATATTTTTGTTTTTAAACCAATGCTAGAAGATTCATATTTTTGTTTTTTTAAATATAATATTATAAATTATAGAAGAAAGGAATATTGAAAAGAGCTTTCGGGATTTTGAATATCTTTAATTACATGTATTAAATGTGAATTTAATTTACACTAATTTAGGTATTATAAAAGTCTAACATTTTACGACTTCTGTTTCACAAAAACGCGGCCTGGTGCCAATTGGCTAGCGCTCTGACCTTTGGTACCACAAGCTTCAGGTTCGAATCCTGCCGGTGGCATGGATGTTTGTGAGTGGTTCGAAATCCACTTTAAATTGTAGATCCTGGTCTAATTATCCCAAAGTATGCACAAAATGACCGTAGAGCGGCAAACTAAAACAAACCTTTCAAAAGAACAATGTATAAATAAATAAACAGAATGTTAAAAATAACATTCTAATGTAGTACTTGGAAATCTCTTTTTATATATATATATTATCATCAGGCCGCCGCAATGAAGTTAAGCGTAGATCTTAAGCGAACGTCTTTTGTTAATGTCTAAAAACGTTTTATGTTAATCAGCAATCAGTTTTTCCTTTCATTTTAATACAATGCTTCGATAAACAAGAAAGATTTGATTGATGCGAATTTTGTTTAACATAGCATTTATTTTACAATAGTTACCTAATTAAATAAGCTGCCGTAAATCATACGTAAATTAAGAATTAGTAAAATTTACATGTTTAATAATTTCAAAATTTTACTTCGGTTCTGGAATTATTATGACATAAATAAAAATAACTTATAAAATTAAAATAAATTCTTAAAATCCTTAAAATTATTTGAATATTTCGACTCGTTTGATTCTTAGAAACATGTTTCGTAAAAAGTATGTATAAAAAGTATATGTATTCGTAAAAAGAAAAAAAGTTATTTAATTTATGAAAAATTATCTCAATACCTTTTTTTAAAATATAGTTTATTATTCTGGTTTTTTATTAATATTCAAAAAAACTGCTTTCAATTCAAAATCGAAAAAAAATAAATAAAATGGTTCAGTTTTTTTTAGTTAAAGAAAAATTTGTTTCATGAGAATTACAAATGTCAGTATTTTAAAAAGTTAAAATTCCATGAACAAAATTATTTAAATTGATATAAAAGCATTATCACTAATTATGTTCATTTATGCATATGATTTATTGAATTACATTACGAATTTAAGTTACGAAGCTTTCCAAACCAATTGTAAATTATAAAAACGTAAATTAAATTTCTTTTTGAAATGGTTATAAAAAAAAAAACAATAATAATTTATCAGCTATTTAAAATGAAAGATTTCTGATAAACGAAAATAGCATGCCAAAAGAACCTTGATTTTCTAATAATTATTTTTTACATTCAAAGAAAAATATTTAAACTCCTGAGATATAATGTTTTTTTTTATTACTATAGTAATAATTTAATTTTCTTCAAAGTTTGAAAACGACCTTTCAAAATGAACGGTAATGGCTAAACTTGACGATACGAACATACAAAAAAAAGGCATCATTTAATCTAAATCATGAGCGTTTACTCTTTCACACCGTATCATTATAACTAATTCCTCTTTTCCACTGATGAGACAAGAAAAAATATTTTTTTTTCTTTCTTCTCATATTTGGAGGAGGACGAGGGAAAAGGATTCAGGAGTGAGAGAATGTTTAAGTGTGGAGGGGCGAGAGAAAAGGAGGGCATGTGTGAAAACAGACCTATTTGTAGTGAAAGGCAGCAGCACACAGTAGCTTTTAATTTTCCGCTACCTCTTTTGCTGACTACTGTAGACGTTGACTAATAAGCTTCCTCCAAGAAACACTATCTCTTAAGGAATGGAAAGTTTGACTGCGCCTTCACCCGCGATGGATGGACGCGCTAATGCTAAGCTACAGATGATGGAAATCTTGGTTCTTTTGCGCTCCGCTCCAAAAAGAAGGTTTAGAAATTTTCTACTGGATTGTATAACTGCCTAATGTTGTCCTTATTTATATAACATTTTTAAAAATGAAGAAATTTTTAATCAATTTTCTTTTTTTTTTTTTTTTTAAAAAAGAAGAAAAATTAATAAAAATTAGTTTTAACTAAATTTTATCCGACAGGAATTCACCCTCATCAGAAAATTTTAGACAAACAATCAATTTGAAAGAAAATAATGCCTGCATATGTGATCATTTAGATCTAAACAAAAATGCAAAATGGGGATTGTGGAATAAAAAGATTTCCCAGATTTAGTGTATGTTGGCTCGATGCATTTCTTATGAACGTAAAGAGTTTGTCTTATACAATTTTTGTTTTATTTTCATGAATTTTTTTTTTTTATATTCAAATTTCTGTGACCCCCTAAAATTAACATAAAATACAAAATAATTTATTTGTAAATATTATATATATTTATAATATATTTTATATTATTTAAATATATTATAATATTTACAAATAAATCTCATTCTTGTCTTTCTATGTATGTATATATACATCTATATATTCATTACACTTTAAAAAATCGTCTGTAAGCTTGGAACTGAAATTCGATTATAAAATGTTATATTTTTCATATCATTTCCCTGAGATACAATTAGACTTTTCTTTTTATAAAAATCAAAATTCAAAGTTTCAGAGAAAGCACACTACAACGTATACCGAAACATTTTCGGATTTATTCAAAAAAAAAAAATATATATATATGGTTGTATTTTTCTATTATTTTTTGCATTTTGATGGCATTTAAAAATGGTTGGTTTTAAACTTTGCTTATTTTACTTTCTTCATTATTTAAAAATGGCTCGTAATTGTAAGGAAACAACGATCAACTTTCTAAAATGGATTATTTTATTATAGTAGAGGTACATCAAGTCGTAACTATCGTTAAATTAGTAAATTTAACTCATTCCATGGTAAAGTATATGATAAAACGCTTTGAAGAGAACACTTAGGTGGAAAACACGGTAAGAAAAGGACCAACAGAAATGACCACAGCATACGTGATTACAGATTTATAGTTGGAAAACTCGTGAAAAATTCCACATCTGAGTGTAGTAAAAATTTCTGTAAAATTTACTAAAAATGTTCTACTTTAATTTCACTTAAAAATTGTTCAACAAGTGTTCTTATCAGCATGTTTACATAAAGGATTCTGCCCGATATTCTTTTTTTTTTTTTTTTTGTGAGAAATGGAAATCTCAGGATTTTTTTTTTTTTTTGCTAAATTAGTGATAAATAAACCTATTGAAATCAGGTCTTATCTGCAAAAAAAAAGAAATTTTTTTTTGCATCCGATGGACATGCAATTTTATGGAGAAGAAAAATGATGAACTTATGATGAAAAATGATGAACAGGAAAGCATGTCAGAGAAAGGTAGTCCTTTGTCTGACGATGCATGTCAGCATCAGAACAAGTATTTTGGTACAGATTGATGCCACAATGAATCATGTTTATTACTTAAATATTTTTAAATAATTTAAAATTATCAGCCAAAATTCTATGTTGGAAATAATTTTTTTATCAGGATAATAGTTTTAAAGCACACGATTCACAACATTCGCCTCGAGTTGAAAACAAAAATTCTGAAAACACTCATCAATCACCAGATTTAACTCACTAGAAAAAAATTGCAGAGAACTGGAAAACAAAGTACGAAGACGCGATTTTAAAATGAAAACCAAACTAAAAGCAACAATAATCGACGGATGGACGAACCCTGATGCAGAAATTACAAAAAGTCGTTTCAAATTCATTCACTACTCTTAAATATCGCTACAATTCTGTAGTGGATTAAACATTGCCATAACAGGTTGGCTGTATTATATCCACAAAATTGATTGAAGTGGTTGGGATGTGATAATTTTCACATTTCCTAAATCTCATATTTGAATTGCACGTAAAAAAAAAAAAAATTCAGTAAACTTTCCATTCAAAAAGTCCTATTACAAAACATGATATCAAAATGAACGATTATCATTTTCAAACAATCTTAGTTAAGGTATCGAGAATCGAACCCGTTATCTCTTTTCCTCGAAAACCATAATTTAATTTCCGTTCTACTGGATCAAGTTAAAAATATCTTCCACAGTAAATTCAATAGATAGTTTCAGGTATTTTACAGCACATTTTTTATTTTTTAACAATTTAAAAAATTTCTATTCATTTTTTAGCTCTCTAAATATTTATAATTTATGTAATTATATTCTTTTGTAACTTGTATAATATTTATATTAATATATATTTAATATAATAATGTAATATTTATATATATATTTATATTAATGTAATATTTATATTAATATATATTTAATATAATATTTATGTAATATTTTATATAATTATATTCTTTTATAACTTGTTATATTGCATTAAAATGGATATACATATACAAATAAATTTGTGCAGTTTTAATAAAATTTACATCATATATATTTTTAAGTTAGATATATATCCAATTGTAAATAAAAACATTTAAGAACTTAATTTATATTAAAATAAAGTATGATTTCCTTAAGAAAAGATGTGATTCATTATGATATTTATTAATTTAAAAATTAATACTTTATTTAATTCCTCTGGTTTTTAAAAAATTTCTTTAGAAAGTTTTTTATTTTATTCTATAAAAAGTACTTTTTCACAAATATGGAGATGGTCATTTTATTTTTGGACATTTAAAATTTATACTTCCAGCATTTATTCAATAAACATCCATTTAATCTGCAAAAAAAAAAAAAAAAAGGTGCAAAAACATATGCAAAATTCAATAGTTAATAAACAACAGAAATACTAACAACACAGAAAAAAAAATTAACCTGCAAAAGAAACGGTTACAACACGGGAAAAGGAAAAAAAAAACTCACCAAATTCTAAGAAGAACAGAAAAAAAAGCACTCAATTTTATATTTATGCTCAATAAAATTGATTTTTAAAAGTTCACGAAGGTAAAAGCTAAATATTTCTATTGGGGAAAAAAAACTTGATTTGAATTAATTTTCCGTTTATTTTTAGGAAACATATTTATTGGATTTTAAAAAGGTCACTCAAATATGTCCTTATGCTCATGAGAGAAAGACTTATACAATGAAAGTGACGTTCATTTTTAAAAGAGACAACAGGTATTGGTAAAGCATTAAAAAATCATTTAGTAGAAGATGCACTCTTATGTTTTTGAGTTAATCAATTTTAGAATTTAAAAGATTTCTATTTTGAGACATAAAAGTGAAATATTAATATAGAAATAAATTTTATTTATTTATTTTCAAGTTTTTTTTATATCTGTTTCATTGAAATATGCAAAAATAAAATGTTTTTAGGGGAAAAAAAAAATTTAACATCCACGTTTTGATATATAGAACATTTAATTTTGATCTTTGCATTAAATTTACTGAGGAGTTTTTCATTTTTGAAACAAAAACTAATTTTTTTATAAATATTTAAATCTTTTATGCGAGTTTTAAATTCTGAGAGCTTCTTCATATAGCATACATTTTTTGCACATTTTTGTTTAACATATAAAAATATTAATAGTAATATATAAAAAACAATCTCATGTTTAAAAAGGAATCTTGCATGATAGGTGATTTCCGATGAACTGATATAAAATCAAATGTGAATCATTTTAAAAATGTTTTAAAATTTTAAGTTCTAAGCAATTTTATAAAAATAATATTTCCATTAAAACTTTTAAAAAAAAACGTTATTGTTGAACATCAAAATTTAAACGATTTTTAAAACTGACAAACAGTCTAAAGGAAATCTAGAAACGAGAAATTTTTTCCACTCATTTTAATATTGTCAAATGCACATTCAGATTTTTCTTGACTATTTTCTTGTTTGATACAAAGTAAAAACACTCTTAAAATGAATATTTACGAATATTTTATGAATTCAACTGTTTAATGCACTGCAAAAAACTTTGATTTTTATGCTGAAAAAGAAATGAATTCGTTTGAATTTTGATGCTTAAAAAATGTGGGAAGTTAAAAAGCTTAAAAATAAAATAAGCTCTTTATTTTTTTAATTTTTGAAGAAAATAAATGAATATTACAAATTTTTTAAGATCAATAACGAAACGATTTAATATCAAAATAAGATATTCAATTAAAAATAATGACAAATATAAAAAAAAATTATGTTTCAGATTAAAAATCATTTTATTATTAATTACACACTAATTCTCAGCAAATCTCAGATTTACTTAGAAATTTCTGAAGTTTTTACGAGATCCCATTTTAATGAGTGAGTTTTAAACTGAAACAACTATGATTTACTATTAAAAGCATCGAAATAATCATAACTATCTTTAAAAAAAAGATTATAATGGTATTTTAACGATTTCCATGAAATTACTTATCTAATACCATATCAGAACCATTAATCCATTCAGTTGAAAGGGAATCTTATTTGTCGTCATCAAAAAAAAATTTGTTTTCTAAAAAAGATCAGGTGGAAAGAAAGATCAGTAATTTTTTATGATAAAAAAAATGGCTATTCCTGTTTACCATAGCTAAAAAATTAAGTACATGCTTTACATTTTTTTTTCTTATATTATCAGCATTTCCTGGAAAATAATATAGGAAATATTTCCTTTCTATATTAATCAATTAAAAAACGCTTGTCACTTCCTTTAAAGTTGAAAGATTGAAAGAGAACCCTAATTTTTTTTTACGTTGTATTGACATCCGTTAGATGATTATCATGTTCCATGTTTTTAAAGGGTTTGTTTTCCCAGCTGTAGTGGCAACAGGCAAAACATCTGTTTATCGATCACCATCTTGTTTTTATTCCACTCCCGTTATTTTATTTAGTACTTTTCCAGCCAAATAACCAAACTGTTTTCATGGGACAAGACTCAAGAATTATCTGATATACCGATCACACTCTTTTTTTAATTCTAGGTTGGCTCATTTGCGAAAAAGTTAACGCTTACAAGGCTCGCCGGAATGAAACAAAGTGTCTCATTGATGGTAAGTTTTTTTTTTTTTTTTGTAACGTTTATCCGGAAAGAAGGCTTCCCTTTTCGATTGAAAGGGTTAGGCCTAAAATAAAGATATTTTTACAAGAATTCTGCTGAAGAGCATGTAAATAAAAATATTCACTAAGAATAAAAAAGGTCTTCTTGTAATCCTTTTTTTTTCCCCTTCTTAACAAATAGAACTTTATTTTTCATCTCATTCACTCTTCTGCAAACAATAGATTTTAAGAATAGCATCTTGTATTCTTTTGTTACTTTATTGTACAAGTGAGATTTAATTAAGTTAGGGTTGTTTTTTAAAAACAAAATGATTCTTCTTTCATAATTTTTTTTTTGTGAAAGAAAAGATTGAATATTTTTAATAAGGCTGTTTATTTTTTAAGAATTATAAATTGAGTAATTTGGAAAACACATTTTTTATTTTAAAAGTGTACTCTAGAACAAGTTCAAATTTAGGAAGGAAAGAAAAATATAAATTTTAAATTCAATATTTCTATTTTTCAAATTTAATCATAATAAAAAATTTTAATTAAATATATTTTTAAGACTTAATAAAAACAGTACATTTTAAACTAAATAGAAAGTTCCATTTTACCTGAATTTTTCTTCTTCTATTAAATTGCAACTACTTTGCAATGATATATAATATATAGATACCTAGATTTTTTTAAATAAGAATTGAACATTTTTTAAAAATTGCATTCCCTTAACATGCTAGAATAGAGTCGGAATACTTGACGAATTGATACGCTGGGCTTCCAAAACAAAGGAGTCTGGTTCAAACCCCGACAAGGTTATGACAAGAATAAATACGATAAATCCGTCAGCCGAAGAATCCTTCCAATGAGCAGTAGATGGGAGAAGAAGAAAGTAGATGGGAGGGTTCGAAACCTCGTATATAATTCTTGGGTGTGTTCGAGACAATTTTTAGCGGGAAAATATGTGTACATAGCAGTCCCCCCCTTCCTCTTCATGGGGCATTCTAGGAAATGCTGAATTTGCTAGTATCTGTCTGTGTACTGACAAATGACTCTAAGTCAAAATGCCTTGCATTAGAAAATATTATTAAAAAATAAAATTGAAATCTTTGAATTTTTAAATTAATTATAAAGTATAAATACTTTATAAATATAAAACTGTAATGTTCGACTTTGTCAGACAATTATTTCTAAATTCTACGGTAAGATTCTGTCAAATTCTGATAACAAAGTTAAAATTGTCAATACTTAGTTGTAGAGGATTTTATGTTAGTCTCATCAAAATTGATTAAATATTTTATATTTTTGTTGATTAAAAAATGCTATCATGGAAAACAATTCAATTGAAATGCGAAGCTTGAATTTAGATCTTCGAGGGTTGATTTTAATATCCACCAAATAGTTTTTCCCCAATACAATTAGAGTCTAAATAGGTTAATCGCGTTAAACTGAATGAATCTAAACATGAATATGACTTGAACATTTCACTTCTAAGAAGTATATTGCTAAAATTTATTAAAAATAACAATAGTATTTCTATAAGGAAAAAAACATTTTCCTTTTTTTTTAAATAGATTTATAAATAACTGAAATTCACGCAGAAATGTTGTGAATTCTAACGACATTTGTTTTTTCCTCATCAGTTAAATGTTTTTCTCTTTAACATAAACGTAAGAGAAAGTTTTTACAATAACATTACTTCAAGTATATGACAATCTCATTCTACCATAATATATCATATATTAAGAAAGCTTAAATAAAGACAAAAGTTTTCAACTGGAATTATCAATTCACAAAATTAATATTTTTAAGGAACAAAATAGAAACTTGAACAGAATTGTCTGCCTTAAGAAAATTGAAACTATTTACAAATTCCAAATATTTAAAAATTTATTTCAAATGTTATTAATGATATTTTTTAAAAAAAGGAAAATTATTAAAAGTCTCACCCTGTAATCGAATCCTCCCATTTCTCGGGTGCGTTTCTTCGTTCGATCAGCTGTCGAGTTTTCACAACGTGAGCACCTTGCAAAAGTTCTTCCAGATTTCAATGTAATCTATCGCATTGCGCAGAATTTCCACTTTCGGCAACCTCTGGTTGGGGTTGGGGCAAGTGCGTCTTTTGAGAATTTCGAAAAAGCTTCATTTACCTGTGAAAACGTCACAACTGTAAAACTACATACTAATCCAGAATAAGAATTGTATAAAATCATTATTTTCTAATTTTGTATAAGTATTGTGTAGTAAAATGTACATCAAGAATAATTGGTAAGCAAAAACTAATGCTTAAAAAATATTTCTTTTTATCATATGGGGGTTCTCCAGGTACAGTTTTCAATTGTGTAGATTCAAACCTAAGATGCAAAGATTTTCACCATGAAATTTTAAATAAACAAAATCAAAAGCCAGCTCTTGACCCAGTGATAGCATGTGCAACTAGCATGTAGAATATTTAAGCTCGAATCCTCTGGCAGCTTTTTGTAAATTCGAAATTCTTACTTTAATGTATTTTAAATCCCTTTTCTTTCATTTTTTTCTTTTGTAATAGCATGAGTTCATTGTATTCAGGGTTTCAAATACGAGGACACTTGAGGATTTAGGCGGTGTAGAAGCATTTCGTATCGACAGTTAGCCTGTCTCGTGCGATTTTTATGAGATTTTTTTCTGGTGAGATTTTTCTCCTTTACAACTGCTTATTTAGTCATAAAAAACATCCCAATGTTTTCTTTTATCACACGTCCGTGAGATTGCTGTTCAGTATATACACAGCGTGACATAGGTTTCATCAACACACACAAAAAAAAAAAAATCACGCTCAAACATTACACTAAGATTAAGGATTCCTCATCATTTTTAAAACCGATTTAAGAAGTACTCAGTTTTTGACTCAACCTAGAAATTTACGTCGTACTTCAGCAGATTCAAACTATGTATAACTAATCTTTGTAACAGCACAGTAGTTGGAAGTGCAGAATATAATCACAATTTTTTTAGCTGTTCCAGGTTTGAAATTAAGGAAAGAAATGACACTCCAAAAAAGTCAAATAGCAGCCAAACTTTTGTGAATTTATTAATAAGAGTTTTTTACTTTTTTGTAAATTTTTAAATTCTTTCTTTAATGTTTCTTAAATCCCTTTTCTTTCATTTTTCTTTTGTAATGCCATGTGTCCTTTTATTTCCCGATCATTTGAGGTTTTATTATTTTGATTTGCTAGTTGCAATTAAATGATTTGCTAATTAATTACTTTTGTAAACCTTCTATGATGCTTTGTGGTTGGAAAGAATTTCTTATAAACTTCATTTAAAACAAATTTCAGTATCGGATTTTTAGGATGAAAAGATTCCCACCGTTCCTTACATTCCCAGATTTCGCAGATAACACCACAGGTTTCAAAATATTCATTTTCCCCTTTTAAGAAACTTTACAAAAGGGACAAATATATGTAGTTTAAAAAACAATTTCCGACCACGGAAGCACAAAAATGATAAAAATCTCCTGAAGATTTCCAACAATGATGTTCTCCGCTTGATAGAAGGTACCATTAAAGTTATCATAAAATAGACCGTACTAAATATTAACTAACACGGAGGACTCTGCTTTAAATAATCTCCTTACCCCAGAAAAATTTTTCGTTTATATGTTTATGAATTTTTAATATATAAAAATTATTTTCGAATTCTATTTTAGTATAGCCTCTTCTTACTTTTTAAATTTTATTTATTTAAATTTTTTCCTTCGATACGCCATCGAAACAGTCCACCAACAATGAAAGAAATATATATTGGTAATCTGTCCTATATTTACATGGGATGTCGATGCGGGAAGCTTACAAACACTGTCATGTAGAGGGTTCTCTTTCTGCTGAAAACCGGGACTATACAAAGGATGCAAAGGATTAAAACAAAAATCAGTTGCACACATTATCGTTGCTTATATTACTGCACACATTGAGTTGGCTAACCCGAACCAAACTTATAAAGAAAAAAAGTCTTATTATTAATATAACTTCCTTATTAACAAAAGCGAAAGCATTTATTTCATAATAAGTGCATGCATCTTTGTTCCACCAACATTCCCTCACCTTCCTCAGACGCCTCCTCTCCCTCATGGTGGCCGCTTTCCTCCGATCCACCGTCACCGTCTTCCTCTTGCACGCCTTGCAAGCCCAAAGCAGGCACCGGCGCCCGCCCACCTCCGCACCACCCCCGTGCACCTCGGCTTGACCGCCGCCGGACCTCCGTGGATGGAGGCCGGGGCGAGCACGTGCTGCTCTTCCTCTTCCTCGTCTTCTTCCGCATCGTCTTCCTCGCGTCCCTCCTCATCACTGCTCGTCCCGTGCTTGCTGTTCTCCTGCGGGTGGGGGTTGCGAAAGGAATGAGCAGTGGTAATCGGTGTGCCGCAAACTGAAAAGAACCACATAAAAAATGTTTAGTTGATAATTGGAAAATATTTATACATTATTTTTATGGTAGAGTAATTTAAATTAAAATAATTTATGATTTACTTTTTAGACAGATTTAAGCACTTAAAAAAAAAAAGAAATACTAGATTTTTAGCTTCTCATTTAAATGAGTTGAATCGTTAGCTTTTATATATGGTCAATATGTTCTATCGATAAATGCTGCAATTTTTCAGTGACTTCAATTTATAAATTATATACACTTATTATAAGTTAGAAAATGTATTTAATTTTAATAAACCCTATATTCTTTGAAACTCAAAAGACATATTAATACACATTGCATCTGATTTCTCTGTAGAATTTCCATCTCATATACACAGATGAATTAGTAAAGTGTTTTTCGCAATTGATTTGATTTTGTTAGTTATGAACTCTAACTGTTTCAGAAGCTTTTCTTACTTACATTTCTTATTGAGTTATTCTTAATTTGAAGTGATTCGTTTATCGATAGTAAATCTTATCTAGAAAATAAAAATCCAATAATTATTTGAACAAAAATATCTTCTTTTGTAATTCTTTGACGTGTGATAAATTATAATAAATTAATCAATAAAGTTAAATGAAAACCCGATTATTTCCTTCCTGCTTTTCTTCCAAGGCATTAATAGTTGAATGATATTTTAATATTGCGTTTGTATAAATTTTAAAAAACCAATTTGAAATTCTAAATGATAATATGATAGCTGTTTTTTTTCTAATCTGACTTATTTTTGAGCTTCCAGTTAGAAAACAAAATGCAAAAAACGGAATGAAGACATGCAAAAAAAAAAAAATTCTTTTTATTTCAAAATTCATATTCCATCTTTTCAGTTATCTCTTAGAAATAAAAGATATTTCGAAAGATCTAAAATAAGACACACAAAAAAGATCGCGCTGTTCCTTATTTCATAAATAATTTAATTTGATATGATTAATGATCTGCTAAGTAGTTAATTGTGAAAAAGAATCACTTGAGAGCCTACCATTCTCTGTCGGCGTAGTGAAAATGCTGAGAGGGTGACATGGAAGCCGATGACTTGGAAGAGAAAGACGGGTAAAAGCTTGTGTCTTCGGCTGTCAAGCGCTGTCTCGTCTCTTGCGTACAGTTTCTTAAAACAAATTTTGAACTTTTAAATTTTCCTTTTTATTTTAAGAAAAACATTTTAATGCTTTAAAAATGTTCTGGTATTTTACAAAAGTTATTTTTAATATACGTATGGTATGGTAGGGGACTTATATCGTTAATATGGTGACAACTTTTCTTATACTGTTCAACTTTTATAATAATATTTTTTCTCAGTTTTTCAAAATTGTTATCTATCGATGACTTTGAAAAAAAATATGTAATAAATATTCATTTTAACTATTACCATAATAATAGTTTTTGGTTAAAAAGTAAAGAATTTAATTTAAATATAATGTATATATTTTTTTTTCTATTGATTAGAAAGCAAGCAGTGTTGTATTAATTTTAATATTTTATTTATTAATATGTTAGTATACGAATTAAGCCGCAAAAACAGATCTTAAAGTATATGTTTTATGTATCAAACATCACGAATGCTTTTATATATCTACTTATTCATTATTTTAAGCAAATAATTTTAATAACTACTTTAATTTTCCTTTTTAATAAATTATTTTCTGAAAGGTAAGAATGCATCTATGCTTATAGTAATTCAATAGTTTTGACACCTGATAAAGCAAATTACTTTAATAATCCTTTCATTTACTATTTGCATTTAATATTCTGCTAAAATGGTAGTATTCAGATTGTCGACACTTTGACTGGCACACTATATTTTTCACATTAATTTAATTCAATTAATTTTTAAATGATTTTTATAAAAAATAATGATATACCTATGTATTAAATTCTATATTTTGATTAAATAGGAAATATGTATGCAAGTAAAAATTGAATGTATTTCTTTTTATATTCTGAATCGCTATTTAACCTTATTGTTTGGGCCAGATATGAACTTCTGAGATAAATGTTTATTGTCTAATGTAATAATATATTTGTAAAAATGAAAAAATATTTTCATAATATAGCCACGTTTTATTACCTGTTGTCTTCTGAAGACGTTGACACTTCGGATGATTGACATCTTAGTCCATCTACACCCCTCTCGTACCCATAGTTGTTATTGATGTTGTCTGCTCGTATGGCTGGGTTCATTACGTAAAGTCCATCCATTGCACGTTGTTGTTGATAAGTTCTCTCCTCACCACAAGCATAGTACCGTCCAGAATTGTACTGGCACTGGAAATCTGTACCTGCCTCGGAATATTCCTGATTGCCATAACTAGAATCGTAATGTCTTCTATGGGTAGTACTAGTGACGTAAGGTGGTGTGGTTGTGGGCGGGGGTGTTTTCTGGTAACGACAGCTTCTCATTTCGGGCACCATCATAGTATACCTTTGCCTCTTGACCTATGTCATTACAATGAGATGTAATTCATTTTAGATATTTGAGCAATGTATAAACATAAATTATTTTAAAATAATTATTGTACATTGTTGTTGATAAAAGGGGCAATACAACTTTTGTTTTCTGATAAGCCCACAGTAGAATAAGAAAACATTAAAAAAAATTGCTTTTAAAATAGTTTTATTGCATTTTGTAGGGTTTTATTATGTAAAAGACCTTAACAAAATATATTTCAGAATATGCAAAACTGGAGACTCCAGAATATGACAATCATTCATGGTTTAATTGAAATGTATTCCAAATGTAAAAATTATTTTAATTTATGTATTTTCATTTATTTTGTTCGACCAAATCCTTCTATGTGTTTACTTAAATATTTTAAGTGTTCTTAGAATTATATTTAAATAACATAGAGCATTAAGGAATTAATAATACAATATTTAAAATTATTAATAATAATTATGGGGACAATTTTAATGAAATTGTTCAACTAATAGTACAGCAATTGACGCTATTTCTACCTAGATGAATCATGATTATATATTTCACTAGATTAAAAATAACAAAATATTTATGCTAAATAATCCTACCCCCACTATACATTAGACATTTTCAGAATTATTTTGTGCAACTAGGCACATAGTATGTACTCTTTAACCTATACAAGCTAAACTTTTTGTTGTTATTGTATTCTAAATATTCCTTTGATACACATAGTTCAAACTTGTGAATAAGCTTTCATAAGAGGTAAACACTCAATAATTATTAATACACAAATTCACGAAAGCACACACCACAAAATATTTTCCATCTATATCAGTTTTTATTACGAAACTGTTTAAACAGGGTAATATGATATTCATCCCAAACTTCGCGAAGTATCAAATGCTAGGAGCGTTAATCTTTGGCAATCGCTCCAACAACAGCTAATTGAAGTTTTCTCGGAGGTGGGGGTTCAGTCGTTCTGGTTCGGTTGCGAGGAGTTCACGTGGATGTCAGACCTTATTATCAGATGGATCCGCGAAGATATAATCAAAGCAATTTTTGGACTGAGTGTGCAGCAATTTTAATCTTGGAAGAGAAAAATATATTTGGCAATATTTTAATGAATAAAATTTTCAAAAGGTATTAATTACAAATGAACATTTAAACATTGATCAAGATATTTGAACATAATTTAATTAATAGCATTCTACAGTATTAAAATATAACGTTCTTCCTACAAATACATCTGAGAGATTTGTAGGAAAAACGTTATCTTTTAATGCTGTAGAATGACATTAATCGAACTATGTTCAAATATCTTGATCAATATTTAAGATAAATCTGCAAATATGTTTAAGATCATACTACAAATACATCTGAGAGATAGGGCAGTGTTACTCGCGTCCGTAGCATATCTTCAAGCTACACGTGGCACTCTGGGTAGTGCTAAATGAGTAACAGCGGTGCAGCCCTTGCTTACGGCATAAAGATTAACTGTCTCTGTATTGCCAGCTGCATTAGAACAACAACAACATCTGAGAGATTAATGCTATTCCAGTATCAAATCATTATTCAATTTAATCTGAATATTATTGTATACAAAAAAATTTATTTATCAGAGAATGAAAAATGTAGTTGTTATTGAACTAGGATTTGTTTTCTGTATAACATGGAGTGAGAACAATTTTTATAGTATCATTACAAAAGTAATATTATTATTCGTTATATTTACAAATATGTAAGCTGAATAGATAATTATTTAATTAATGCCTTTTATACGTTTTTAATACGCATTTTATATCTGCTTTAATTAAAAAAATTAATAAACTCCGATAGTTTTCATTTGTTAAAATTAAATGTAGTGTTTTCAAACATTGTAATTAGTTATTGTAATTAGGACAAAAAAAGGATTATTAATGTGAGAGTTATTGTTTATCTTCCAAGAAAAAAAAAAATACTGATTCACGTAATTATTATTGCGAAATTAAGAAATTTTTAAAATAAATTTTATTGCATAAATATTTTAATAAAGTACTTGCAATATAAAAAGAATACATCAAAGTCTGATTACACATTATTTTATTTTAATTGCATTTAAAAAAAAAAATGCTCTCGCTAAACTCTAAAAAAAGGCAAATTTTCGAAATAAATTTCTTGAGCTTTTTTTAAATAAAGAAATAATCAAAAATAAAAAAGTGTTAATTGGCATTTTCCTATTCCATAGCATTCAAATGAGAATTTCTTAAAATTAGTGATCATTTATAAAATCAATGTTCTTTCGTTTTCTTTAAATTATTTTGGGTTGTAAAGTAATTAAAATGTATTATGATTAATAATTGAATATACTTTCTTGTTACTTTCATTATTTCATTCTCTAAATGAAACCTTTTAGAAAATTTATTTAATGTTCTAAAAGCTCTTTAAATCATCTTTCTCTAATTCTGTTTATTGATTAAACCTGAAAATTTATTTTATGATAATTAAAATTTTTAAATATTGAATATTTTTATATTTTTAAAAGAAATACAGCGTAGCGTGTAAGAAAATAATTTTAAATAATTTACTTGTTAATAAATGTAGTAAAAAAATTGTAGATGCAAAATAATTTGTTTTTATTTTTCTTTTATTACGGAAAATTTTTAATTATGTTTTGGTTCATTTCTAGAATACAAAATATATATCATGAATTAAATAATTAATTAGCATTTTAAAATTAAATAGAAAGAGACGTCTTTTAAATAGACGTTTTTTTATTTCTTTTGTCCATTTCAGAAATTCCCCATTCATATTAGTTATTTCAATACAAACGTTGATACATTGTCATTACATTATTAACATTGTAACTAAATACTTAATAATACTTTATCACCCTTAACTCAAGACATTTTATTTTATAAAAACTAAAATAAAAGTAAGTTTTAGAAATGTATATTTGGATTTATATATTCAAATTAGTAATATTTACTTTAATTTTTTTTATTATATCCAAACAATTTTTATAAGAGTTTTTAATTTTTAAAAGAAGGCTTTAGATCATAGATATGTTTTATTAATAATAAATATTTTATAATAACTATTTTAAATCAATGATTGTCCCAAATGAATGTTGCTTTTAAATCCTATAATAGACAGAAATTTTAAAAAGTAATAATAATAAATAAGTAAATGAAAATTTAAATAAGAAAACCTTTTTAACGTTTTTAAACACTTAACTTGTTTTTTTTCTTTACTTGAATAAATAATATTAATTTCGAGAAGTACTTTATATACTTACCTTAAATTTCAGTTAACTCTTTTAATTAAAAGAATAAAAATAATTTTTCTCAAAATTTCAAGAAGATTTAATAAAATATATTAAAAGTCATAAAAATATAAGAATATTATAAGTTATTGCATTATTTCATAATACATAAATTTTCTTTAGAATTCAAATGCAAAAATAATCCATCTTTTTTTTAATTAAAATTATTTTTACGAGTGGCTAATTAATATATCTCTTCGAATTTTTAGTGCATGTAGATCATTTATTCAAACATTATAGAAATGAACGTTTACAAATAAAAATTTATTAAATAAATATATTTTTTGAATTATTCCATTAATTTTTCATGTAAAACAAAAGCAATAAAAATATCATTTTCCTACTGATCAATTCAAAATATTTTGTGTGATTGAATTTATAATAGATTTACAGACCTTCAGTTTATTTAAGCTTTTTATTCGTCCCCCTTTTTTCTCCCAATTAATTATTCTTCTAAAATTATTAACAAGAAATTATTATTCTTGAGTATTATTCTTTTCTCTTAAATCAATCTTGCGAAAACTAGTTGTTTACTTCAGGAGTGTTCTTAAAAATTTTTTTAACAATATTTGAAATAAGCTTAACTAAGAATGTTCTGATGATTTCTATTTATTAGAAAATTTAAAATAAAAAGTTATAGCTTACATTTTTATGCATCACAAGAACATTGGATTCCTAATACAAATATTCTACAAGGTAATAATTTTTTTTTAGATAGACTTTTGAGTATTGTTTCTTCAAATATTTTTTTTTTTATTCTGTTATAAAAAAGTTTTATTTGTCTTCAGTGTAAAACAATTTAAAAAAAACTTTATTATTCAAAGGATAAAAACAACTTTCTTTAAATTTTAAAATGTATTCTAACATTTTTGATAGGATTCTTATGAAAAAAATGTTTCTTTATTAAGCTTCATATTCATCAATTCGTTATCTAAAATTGTTTAAGTTTTAAGTTTATTAAATTTTATATTTATATATTTTGTTTTCTGAAGGCTGATGTTCATTAAAAATATTTTGCTTAAAATAGATTAACAGAAACAAAAACAATATTAAAAATCGATCTTAAAATGTACTTCAAGAAAAATTACTTTATGGTGCAATGAAACAAATTTCTATTTATAAAATAAATAAATATTTCACTGATGTTAAAATTTAAGAGTGTCAAACAGTTTCATTATATAACATAAAGGGTTTTTTTTTTATTTTACATATATTTTATAAAAGTTAAAAATAAATCTCATTTATTCAGATTCATTTTGAAACATTTAAAAAAATTTCCTTAATGTAAGAAATAAATCGCAATATTTTCTATAAACAGTATTTATTAACTTTAATTCCATATCTATTTCTAATTGTCTGATATTGAATTACTGTTGGCGTTGTTATTGGGTTTGTAATCTTTGAGTAAATTCAGATCGATTTTGAGCATTTATGATATTAAAAACTGTTTATGAAGAAAATATAAAGAAAAAAGAAAAACTATCAGTGAAACTCTTCCTTATAATTAAAAAAAGAAAAACACTTGAAAAACGGGTTTTATTCTGTAAATCTGACAATAGATTTAAAAATGCTTCTATGATATAAAAATGTATCTTGTAAAATGTTAAATTCTGTATTTATATTTAATTCCTTTGTAGTTTAAATACTGGCATTCTATATTAGTAGGATTGGTTTGGTTATATTTTTATTGAATATCGGATCGAATTAATATTCTATTAACACTTTTTATTTGCAATTTGACAAGTTTCCAAAGACTATTAGAATGCTATAATTATGCTTTATTTTATAATAATATATGCATAGCTTAAATATAAATATACCTATGTGATTGAGTAAATAAAACATAAATATATATTTGTAAAATACTATTCCAAAATATTAACCATTCAAAAATTAAGATTTATAAATCGTATTATTATCATAAGCTAAGAAAGTAAAATTTATATATTAAAAATTTCAAATTTATAGCATTGGTACACTAAGATATGTAGAATTTGCTTGCAAAAAGTATAAAGATTCAAAATAAAAATTGATTTGAAATTTAGAGGCGACTTTTAATTAAATTAATTTCTGTTTTATATTTAAATTATGGTATTATAATGAATTGATTAAACATGTAATGTCTTTGAATTAAAGCCCTTCTCAAACGATATCAATAATCAAGAAAATGAAATTATTGATTTCAACAATGGATTAATTGACAACTGACTGATTAACTAATATTATTAACAATGAACTACAGACTTCATTGAAAATTATTAATATTAACAACGAAGATAAAAATGATTCTATAAATATTTATGTACAAAATTATAGATTTTGACTTATTATTCTGTGAATTTATACAGTTGCTTTTCTTGTCTCACTTTTCATTATTTCTGCAAAAATAAATACAAACTGTTTATATAACTAAAATTAATTAAATTCTTTTATATTTAAACATAAATCTTTCATTTCGTTGTTATAAATTTTACAATTAATTAACAAATTTAAATTTAATTACTATATTTCCTTTTTTTGCTTTAATCAAATCAAGTTGTAAGCAAATTACAATGCATGCAAAATTTATTTTTCATAATTTTAATTTCACATACATTAACTTTATGCAGTAAACATTAGCAGATTATGAGACGTTTTTAATACTAAAAGTTGTCAAAGGAATTCATTTTTTGAATATAATGAAATGAAATCACTTTACAGGATATTTCATGTTAGAACCTTTTGTTATTATATTTTAAAAAACAGTAGATGATATAAAAATTAGTCGATTATAAAATTTCCAAGAAAAAAAAAATTAAATCTATTAAATTTTTAATGCTTCTGAATTTTCTAATACTATATTTAACTCATTTAGAATATGAAACTAATTATATTTCTTCTTTTAAATAATACTGAATTCTAATTTTCTTTTCACGTGTAAACTATTGCCCTTTTAAAATCTATACTGTTAATAAATTAAAGATGATTTTGAAAGATTTATTTATTTTTAAGAGGAACTGAAACTATATGATTCCAACAAAAAAAGTTGAATTCAATTCAAGAATATTTCAAATCTTTTACCACGAAAAACAATTTGCAAATTGTTGTTTGTGTCTTGTGAAATATTAGAAATTACTTTGAATCTTAAAATACATTTCAAATTAAATTGTTTCTGTCATAAAAAATACACTTATTTTAAAAACATAACTTGCATTGCTAAAAATGAATTCGATGAAATCGTTAAATAAATTTCTTTTTAGGCAACAACATAATAGAAAAGATCTCTTGTTATTTTACTTTGATCGGAAACTATTTGATAAATAAATGGCCAATCCGAAGTTATAATAATAGTAACTGTTTTCACAGTAGTTGAAAAATGTATTCCTCAGATTACGAAGATGTTTTGGAAAATGTAGAAAATAAAGAATGTGTAAATAGACGAAAAAACCTATTTTCTACAAGAAATCAATTTTTAAAAACATCATGTGTATTTTCTGAAATTGCTAAAGCTTTTTTATTATAATTTCTTGCTGAATACAATTATTCATTAGGAAAACATTTCTTTAAAACTATATAATTTAAATATGAGCTGCATATAAAATAAATATACTTTTTTGTTGGTACGAAGCTTCAAAAAATTTTACACAAATAATCTTCCACCGCTATTTCATCAGGAAAAAAAAAAGCATACATTAATATTCAAATATATTTATAGTATAAGTAGGTTTATTCTTTGTAGTAACTAAATTGCATGTTTGCAGTTTATGACATTCTTAAATAACTAATTTTAGAATCTTATAGAATATTTTTTAGAATATTTTCCTAATTAGGAAAAGATTTCATATATTTTAATTTGTTCTAGATTCTAAATGTAATTACTTGGGTTAATAATAAGATAACAAATTTATTGTGTCATTAATTAAACTTGTTTTTGCAGCTGATCTGATGTAGCTGGAATATAATATATTATAGTAAATAACTTTACCGTTTGTTTATTTAAACTAATAAACTAAAACCAAATTAAAAATAATTTTATTACTATTTAATTATTATATTATTTATAACGCGAAAACTTAGTTTAATTGTACATGCTGCTTTCAAACTGCCAACAATTTTCTAAATTGAAAGGAAATTATTTATTTTGTTAAATTTATTATAAAGAGTTAATGTATAATGAAACAAACAACAGGATCCCAATAAGAAAATTACAGAATTTATCAATTTAAGAAATTTATAATCTATTTACTAATTTTTATAAATAAAAGTATAAATTATCTGAAGTTCAATAATTTTTAAATAAATATTAGAATTAACAACTTATACTCTTGAAGGAAAAAGTTGTAGTAGTACTCTTGTAGAAAAAAGTAACTCTTTTTTTTCATTATTAGCGCATAAGAGTCAAGAAATATTATTATTAAAATGTTTTTGGAAAATTTTTATTTGCATTTCGTTGAAAACTTTCATTCATCATGCATAATTATATATTTTATAAAAATAAATAAAAATTACATAGTTTATAATACAAAGAATTGAATTAATAATCTTATTCAATAAATACAATGGAAAGTTTAAAAACTTCACACAGAAGATTTCTGGTGATGTGAGGGATTTTGTAATTTGTAAAATAATAAAAAAATCTGTCAACAATTTTTTTTAATAATTCTTTAAAAATAACAATCCTTTATTTCAGGGAATTTAGTTCATCAGATCGAAATTACTGTAACATCTTACTCGAATATAGTAAAATTCAATTAATCTAGCAATATGAAAATAAACAGCAGGGTTGTGCAAGAACAGCAACAGAAGAATAATAGTGCAGAACAACAATTGAAAAGGTAGATTTATTAGTTTATTTTTAATTTCGAAATTTTATTCATAATACTTATAACTTTTTTTCCCAATTATTACACGTTTTTTTTCAAAAATAATTTTCATTTTTCAAGATTTAATTAAATTTTCGAATGAAGAAAAGAAAATATAACTATTTTTTTTTAATGAAATTTCATGCTTTTAAAACCAATAAAATGAATTCAACATTTTTTTTTCCAGAATCGATTTTACGAATTTAAATTAAAAATTTTCAAATATGAATATAATGCTATTATACACGATTGCAGAAAATAATTATTTTAGATAAATATTTTTGCCAAATTATATTTAATTCAGCAACATCATATGCTACACAATTAATATACTATTCGAAATTCAAAGAAATTTTTAAAAGAACACGTACATAATAACAATAATAATAATAATAATTAAAGGCTAAAAATCCTTTAACATTTTCATTATTTTTTCAAATCGACAAAGTTGTTTATTACCAAATAAATAAATAATAATAATAATAAGATAAATATCTACCTGACTTCACAAAGTGCAAATAAATACTATAAATCCAAGATTAAGGTGAGACTTAATTAGCAATTCTTTTTGTAAACAAATACTAAACTCTTATTTACTTCCCTTAGTTAAAACTTTTAATTAAGTCTTCTTGACTCTTCCATGCTCACTTGTAAACTGTCTACCAATATGCAACTCACAGAAGACAGTGTACAGTACACCTCAGAAAATAAAATTAAAAACAAAACAAAATCCCAAACAAATAGAGAAATAGATCTTGCAAAGAAACTTTTCGGAGATATAAAACTTTTTTTCTTTTTTTTTTTTAACCCAGCGTGAAAAAATTTTTTTAGCCCCTCTCCCCCAACCAATGAGGGAAGTCCTATTTGCCTACCCTCCCATTAGTAAGTGCGGGTGACGATGCGTACGCATGTGTGGGGGGGGGGAAGGGGGAGATGGTGAGATGAGCCCAGAAAATCTCACGAGCACAGGAATGGGAGCCAAGTTCGTGGCGGGAACTTAGATTTATAGCGAGGGAGAAACTGATTTTTATTTAGGGTCCTTCCCTCGTAACGTATGGACTGGGGATCCCGACAATGCACAAAAAGGCCCAGGAAGCGACGTCGGGTGCTAATGGAGTTGTTGACGATTTGGTAATGGTTTTGCGCGGATATAGATAGTGAAGGAGAGTTTACCGCCTTCTAAACTTGTTTGGTATCATTTGGTTGATAGAGTGAGGAAAGACACGTTAAATAAGTTGTAACCAGGTCTATATTTGGACAGCAGGCAACATTGTGTCATGGTTGAAATAAATATGCACATCAACCACTTAAAAAATTGTAGAAAATTTGGTTCTTACCCTTATACCTAATTGAGCATTTGGGAATTTTTATTGGCTCGTCATTATACATCCGATCACTTTTTCAACACATTAGATGCATTCTATTTTATTTATGCATGACATCATTCATTCAAATGATATACATTTTTTGGTATTTTTACTGTAATAAAAAAAATATTTTACTGGAGCCACTCCATCCTAAAATACAATTAGTACTTCGATATACTAATTGTATTGTGGGCCTTCATGTTTCATGCGGAGAAAAATTATAAATATATTTTTAATATGCACATATTATAATTCCTTTGATCTAAAAAAATATATAATTTTAAGATAGTTAATGCTTGTTTAACTTTAAGGAAAAGCTAACAAAAACATTTTTTTTCAAAAAGCATGTCATCATTGTCTGAATAAATCAAAATAATGAAGATATTAATCGAAGACACTAAAAAAAAAAAAAAAACTTGAAAGAATCTCGAAATTCTATGGTGTGTTGTCTAATCCTCAGTGTCCTTCAGTGCGGGACGGACATCCCATGAGTAGTCTACTCGTGGACGGAGGGAAAGAAGGGAACTGCTGTTGTGATGGAGCATCCGTAGGTCAAAGTCTGACTTGACTCTGGAAGAAGGAGGGCAGTACCTTCCTAGAGGACTTTTTAGGGGGATAACTACCCCGCATATGCGTATCATACGGAGGAAACCCGAAAAGACTCCCCGCGGATATTCCGAATAGGCTCGTTCCCACCGAGGCGTGAGGCGGCGACTCGTCACGCGGCAGGGAAGAAAACTTTTTCAGCCCGTTCACACCGACGCAGAAATCGCTTTACGCCTAGTTCCCAGGCGTAAAGCGATAGTTATTTCTTCTAGTTACTTCTACTAGATCAGGGATGGTACTAGATCTATTAGACTAGATCTTCTATTAGTTCTTCTACTTCTACTAGACTTACTTCTACTAGATCAGGGGGAAATCTTCCGGCGGTCCAACTCCGGTCCGCCGGAAGATTTTATCCGACCCGCGGATAGAATTTTAATTTGCCGATCCAAGGCAAATTAAAAGAAATGTATATATTTATATATTATACATTACATTCAATTCCTTTTCTACTTTGATTAAATATTATTTTTATAAAAAATTATTATTATTAATATTATTATTTTTGTCTCATTTCGAGATTAAATTCAATACACTCAGTAAATGAAGATAAGCTTAAGAATTATGAAGATGCTTGAATAAACTACATTTTGAGTTCGAACGCAGCTTTCAAGATTCATTCAAACAGAATTGATATTTTTACCATGCCTTTCAATGTAAATTTTGAAGCAGTGAGGTCAGATTTGCAATTTGGATTAATTGAGTTGCAATCTAACAATCACCTCAAGCAGTTGTTTCGAAATATACCAAAGTTAGAGTTTTACAAATCATTATCGAAAGTAAGTTTCCCAAATTTAATATCTCACGCCCAGAAAATCAGTGCTAAGTTGGCTTCATCTTATATATGTGAATAAGTGTTTTCAATTGTGAACCTTAGAAAGAATTATTTCAGAAATACACTGACAGATGAGCATTTAGCCTCTTTCCTTAGAATCAGTACATCTCACTTCGAACTTACTATAAGGAACTTTTAAAAATGAAATCGCGATTTTATTCATTTCATTAACGTATTTAAATTGTAATACTTGTATATTGTTTTTAAAATTTTAGGAAAATTTATCTTGGCCCACCAAACTTTTTTTTTTTTTTTTTTTTTTTTTCGATTTTTGGCCAGCGACCGAAAAGTTTGCCCATTCCTGTACTAGATGGCAGATCTTACTATTGGCTCAATCCAAGTCACATGATGTGGCAAGCATTTGAGAGATGAAAGTTGGTCAACTCGAAGCGGTGTATTCCAACCGGTTTCAGGCGAACGGGGTGGGGCTAATGATTGGTCAATGCTTCAACGCCTCGGTGTGAGCGAGCCTTAAGGAGGCAAGATACTGAGCATCCCAAACGCCATCGAGTCTCCTTGTGTTTTGAAACAGTGTCTACAACAACGCCGCCAGCGAATGGGCGCATCACGCTCAATGGACATACGAATGCTCACCAAGGGCGCACGTGGCCAAACGAATCGGGCATTCTGTGGTGCCATTTCTCAAATGAAATCAATCTTATCCTGATTTTGATGATATTTACAACAAATTTATTACTCATAATAATTCTGTTTTGTAGACGTAATAAATCTTGCAACTATTATAATTATTAAAAAAGAGTTAGCTTTAATTTTAATATAAATATAACTGTCAAGAGGGCATCCTCATTCTTTTTAATTTGTGTTTTATTATCATCAGAAAAATATATTCAGGAAAAGGAATAAATAATTTGAAAATAAGCAACACTCCTACGCATTAAAATATACTGAATTATAAAATAATTCCCTACAAGTCAAATTACCTACTTTATGGTTGTTGTCACGACTTCTGGGATTTTTTAGTGGAATCTATTCTCTAATCTACAGCAGTTTAAACAGTACGTGGGCATTAAAACACACAGTTATAAGCCTCATACTTTCCTAAAATCAACAACAAATATCGCTGAGAACTATCGCTATTGTCAAATTAATTAGAATATTTTATGATCTAAAATTAGCTATGAATAAATTCTTAGTGGTGATTTTATGATTCTTGAGTATTCAATTGCACTAACAATTTTCAATGAGAAAAATTATAAATATATTTTTAATATACACACATTATAATTCCTTGATCTAAAAAAAATATTTAAGATAGTTAATGTTTGTTTAACTTTAAGGAAAAAGCTATCCCATCCATTTAAACTACGAGAACAAAAAAAATGTATTTCCTTTCATTATTGTACACTGAATTCATTGTAAATTCACCAATGTGCCAAGCTCAATAATTTTTTAAAGAACACAGATCTCATTGTAAAGTCTGCATCAGGTTTATTGGACAAAGGCGTTCTTGAGACATTTTTCCGACAATCATTCTACAAAGGATTAATAGAGCTTAGCTTTCAGTACTCATTTTAAAAGAGCTCACTTTCAATCAAATCAAACATTCATATATACATATAATTAAGTGAAAACATTAATATTTGTTTTAAATTTCAATAATTTTCTGTACGGTAGTATTTTTTACTTACTTAATCAATATTTCTAACTGACAATGATTTTATTTTATAAGTAATAATAATATTATAAATTATAGTAAGTATATTTACATTTATTAATTATTCTGAATATATAAATTTAAACGATGAATTTTTTTTTTGTTTTTAGTAATGCTTCTAATATGACAAATTATAATTTAATTCACGTTTGTCAAACTTTTAAATAAATATTAAAAGCCTATTTAATTTCTTATAAGTTAAAAATATTTTATTGATATTGATTGATTTGATTTTATTGAGTTAAAATATTTTATAGATATTGATTGATTTTATTTTATTGAGTTAAAATATTTTATTGATTATTTTTATTGAGGCCCTTCCCCACATATATAACAGAAGTTATTAACAGTATTAATGCATTTATGCGGCATCACATCTCTAAATATATGTGTTAACTAAAACGCGCGTACAAAACACTGCGTACAACTAACAATTATCACATTTTCAATTTTAGTGGTAAAGCATAAAACAGACTGACGTTGCCTCTTAAAAAATAGTTAGCGCCAAAGGGTTTACTCATTGTTAGCTATAAATATTTAAAAAAAATTAAGGACTTTGGAATCGTGTTTCTAAATTTTACTTTGATATTAATTAGCCAACGTCCATACCACGCTGAATATTCCGGTTCTCGTTAGATCACCGAAGTCAAGCATCATTGGGCGCGGCCAGTCCTTGGGTGGGTGACCACCTGGGAACACCGCGTGCCGTTGGCATTCACAAATTTGGGACCTGAATGGCCGAGTGTCTAGCGCTCTGGCGCTCGGTGCCACAGGTATCGGGTTCGAATCCCGGCGGTGCCCATGGATGTTTGTAGTGGTTCGGAATCCACTTTAAGCCGTAGGTCCCGGTCTCCTATGACTGTAAGAGCGTCACGGAGCCAAAGTCAGAAGGTCAAAGTCTACGGGTGCTCCATCACAACAGAAGCTGCTTCCTTCCTCTTCAATCATGAGTACGTATGGCCTCGTGGGCTTGGCCAGCCAAGTGGGATAAGAAACAACAAACAACAACAACTTTGATATTTCATGTACTTGTTAATTTGTACGCATTTCGTATAAATTCATATATATGATACAGTTATTTTAATACATTTCTTTTATAAACTATATAATTTACAAATTTTATAATTTGTAAGTTATATTATATAAATTTACTAATTCCCATATTCCATTTTTGAAGAATATTTCAAGGAAACCGACTACCTTTGTATCTCCTAAATAAGAGCCAAATGCCAATTTTGACTATCATTTTCTTTCAACGCCCCAAAATTAGTAAGGAATTACTAATTTTATGTTTAAGAATTTTTTTTTATTGCAGCTAAAAATAGTTCACGAAAAGGCCAAATATAATTTCAAAATTTGAAATTATAGGGTACACTTAATATGCATTTCAACTTGATTTTGTGTGTTTTCAATTTTCTTACGTTTTCAATGATTATTAAAAAATGTTTTGAAAAGAGATATTTCTTCAAAAATATATTACTTCGAATTATTGATTTTTCAATGCATTTTCGAAAAGTAACAAATAGTAATTAGGATCAAAAACCAGAAATTCTTTCGGTTGCCCACGCTTTTTCCTTACAGATTGAGATTTTTCAATTTCTATCTACTTAAAAAAGTTTTTAATTTTTAATGCCTGATGGAAAAAGTAATGGAAAGCACTGAGAATCGAATTATTTTAGAGGTTAAACACATTTATTAATTACTAGAATGCAAGAATCAGCATTTCCAACTTCAATAAATGTCAAAATGCATTTCTCTTTGGCAAGTTTTGCTGGAAATAAAATATCCTTGATATTCACAGATAATCGGAATTCAGAACAAAAATGCCTCAATAATTATAAAATCTTCAAATCTCTGCGTTTACATTACCATACTAGAAGTGTTTTAAAATAATGATATTTTTGTAAAGACTTATTCGAAACATGTTCAAAATTTTATTATAAAATTATATTTATTTAACAAAAATATTGAGTTAAATTTGAACCATAATCTAATAAATTCAGAGAAAAACATTGAATATAACAGTGCGATAGCTTTTAAGTTAGAAATATTAACACAGGCAAAACGCCGTATCTGTGAATATTGAATTTTATAAATTAGGTATATCATTAACGACAAAAAATACTGCATAGAATTTTTATTATTGAAATATTTCATTTCTTGTAATGGAGTAAATTATTGTATTTTCGTAATGGTATTTAATACCATTAGATGATTTGAAAATTATTCAATAATTTAAAATAATCATAATCGAACAAATTATTGCCATTACTAAATTTAAATAGAATGTTATGTTCAAAAATAATAAATTGCATTAAGTTAATCTGGCTATGTTTGTTCCTGTAATATAAAGGTTTAAGATGCAAGATATTAAAGATTTTAAGAGAATTCATTTCGGATTTTTAAAACTTTAAAATGTCCGCATGCATCGTGTAAAATTATTTTAGCAAGCCTATTAATTATAGGATACTTTTAGGTTTTGTTTATTTTTTGTTTTAAAATATTATTGTTTCAAAACTGCCAAATTTTTCGAATACCCAATTTTTATTTTAGATTTCACGATCATAAAAAACACCATAAAACAATAAAAAAAAAAAATGGCTATAAATAAATCTACTTTCATTTTTCTGAAATTTTTTCATTTCGATTAATAAAGGAACTTAATTAATTAAATAATAAAGGACTTTATAAAGGTATAAATACTGGTTATTGTTTTATATCTGCCATAAAAAATTTTAAAATATGTAAGTTTCCCCCTTTATTTGTATTTTTATATTATATCAATAACTTGTTTTTTAATTTTTACCTGAATACAATTTAAAATAAGCCGTGGTGGATTTCTCGTCAAATTTCGAACTTCGAAATCCACATAGAATAAACGCTATAGATAAATAGAATGTTACTGAAAAAAACCTAAGTAAATTTAATAAAAGCCCAACAAACTTTTTATTTAAAACAACAAATTTAAAGTCGTAAATTAAGACTATTAATAATATGATGAATACCTGTATTTTACATTTAAGTAGTCATATCGCCCGACTCTGGGTTCAGTGGCAACGCGCGCAGTTGGTGAGCATTAGGTTCCGAGGTTCAATCCGCTGACGGCATTGTTGTAGACACTGTTTCAAAAACGAGGGAACTCGATGGCATTTGGGATGTTCAGCTTCTTGTTAGTCGAACTACCTGGTGGGTGTTTGCAGGGATTTCTCCCATACAACACGCAATTACTTGGCAGTTCCCCCTAGAAGTCCTCCCGGAAGGCACTGCCCTCCTTCTTCAACGACAGGAGCCAAGTCAGATTTCCACCTACGAATGCTCCATCACAACAGAAGCTGCCTCCTTTCATGATTAGATACTCATGGGGTGTCCATCCCGCGCTGCAGGTCAGTTAGGATTAGTAAAAACAGCAAGAACAACATGTAGTCATATTCAATTTAATAATGCAGACAAAAATAAAAAAAAAATGAAGATTTAAAAATAAATACAAATTGTTTCATAAATTAAAATACTGGATTCACTAGGTGATTTAAAAATTTCTTATTATGAGATTGAATGAATTTATGAAATTAATATGAAATTAAATTCTTAAATTTTTATAATCGATATGTTTTTTATATCCTGTGATTACATTTATTTATTTTATGACACGTTGATTTCACAAAATAGAAATATATATAAATATATGTACACTATCTGGAAGAAAGTGACGGGACACCCCTCGAAAAGTAGAAAAGTCGACAATACAGCTGACACATGTAAAATAATAGGTATCACGTGTCAGCCATATCCTATAAATACTCTGTGGAGTCGACTAGAGTTGTTTTTTGTCAAGATGCCGCCACGGGAAGAGTTGTCTGAGTTCGAGAAAGGTGTGTGTTGTTGGATTACATCTTGCCAAGGTGTCAATTAGGGAGATATCCCGTCTCCGTAACTGCTCAAAATCAACTGTAGCACGTGTTGTGTGTCACAAGACTGAGGGACGCTGTCAGAACAAACCCCGAAGTGGACGACCTACAGTTCTCACCAGCAGGGACCGGCGGTTGCTCGGCTGGGAGATTCGAAGTAACCGTCAAACATCCATGGATAACATCGCTAATGAGTTTAGACAAGCCACAGGTGTGGCCGTTTCGACCAAGACTCTTCGTATCGAGGCCCATAAGTTAGGTTACACTGGACGTTCGGCGGCCCATAAGCCTTTGATAACGAAAACTAACAAGAAAGCGCGCCTTCGATGGACCAAAGACCACCGTACTTGGACTCTGGATGACTGGAAAGGCGTCCTTTGGAGTGACGAGTCACGATTTACCCTTTTTCCGTTCCGATGGACGTGTTTGGGTATGGCGTTTACCAGGAGAACGCCTTTTGCCCGAGTGTGTCGTCCCAACTGTAAAGTTTGATGGAGGAGGATTGATGGTATGGGCCTGTTTCTCCTGGTATGGGGCTGGCCCACTGGTGAAGGTTGATGGTGCGATGAATGCCGATAGATACTGTGATATTCTCGACAGTCACGTCCTTCCTACCTTGTGGGCAGCGTACGGTATGGATGATTGCTGGTATCAAGACGACAACGCAACATGCCATGTTGCAAGGAGGACTCTTGATTGGTATGTGAACAACAACGTTAAACGCATGGAGTGGCCGGCGCAGAGCCCTGATCTTAACTCAATTGAACATCTTTGGGACGAATTGGAACGTCGGTTGAGGGTCTGCACCCCTCTCCCCAAAACCAAGCCTGAACTATGGAACTTCCTGTTAAACATTTGGGAGGAAATTCCTCTTGCCACTATGGATAATTTAGTGGAAAGCATGCCCAGAAGGGTTGCAGCTGTGATCGCAGCCAAAGGAGGCCCTACCTCCTTTAATTTTAATAAATATGGGTTTATGTCGTTATAGTGTTGTGTCCCGTCACTTTCTTCCACATAGTGTATATATATATATATATAACTTCACCGGGGATAATAAAACTTTATTGGTATGTTCTTTGTAATTCATTTTTATGCTTTTATGCAATTGATATGTATCTAATTAATTCAAAATTATTAGATTTTATTTATCATTAATTAGTTATTGTTCATTACTCTTAATATGTATTTTGGAATTATTTTTAAGTTTCTAATACATAAATGTTTTCCAAAAGATTTTATCATAAAATTCAAATTATGAGTATAAGTTTATAATTTTCAGCTTTATTAAAAACGCTCTGTTAATGCTGAAATGGTTTTATTAGAATGTTCCTAGATTGTTGCTTTTTGTATGCAAACATATCTACATGGCATATTTAAATGTTTACAAAAATATTCATCTACGTTCGATTTTTATAAGATTTGTATTTTTTTCAATTTCAAATAATTCTTAATTTAATCATAGAAAATAGAAGATCCGATGCATTTTTATATGACTTATTTTTTTAAAGTAACCGTCCTGTTCATAAATTTGGAAAAGTAATATACTACTTTTATACAGTACAAAAAATATATATATATAAAATAATAGTCATTGCAAATTGAAAACGAATTCAATTTGGTGAAATAAAAGTTCAGTTCAATATTAAATTACATGCAGTCAATTGAAAATGAAAACATCTCTGAATAAATGACCTTTATGACCTTTTATGAATGAAAACATTTATTAAACATTATTAGCTTTAGATATTAAAATGATATTTAATAAATAAATTTATGATAAAGTTGATTTTTTGTTTCAAATAATGTTAAAAACTTTTGAATAAAAAAAAGTGTTTTTAATAATATTCAGAGTTCGCACGAGACTTTTAGTTTTTATGTAGGTGTATAGGTTATTTTTACTAAAATAATTCATGAATATAAAATTACTTTGTAAATTATATATATATTTATAATTATATATATATATTAATTTTGATCTCTTCAATTACATTGCGAATTTAATTGTTCCTAGCTTTTAAAGAAAGTAAATAAAATCTCATCGAAATAAACACTCTTCGATGTCATTATTTTAAAATATGCATCCATAAAAGGATAAGATTTTAACAAAGTATAAAAAGAAACAATCACCAATATTTCATAAAAGATGATAAATACTACTGTGCCCAAAAAGTAAGACCAATTATTTTTTTTTCTTTCAAAAGCACTTTATTTATTCTTCCAAATTTATTTCATAGCCTTCAAAGTAATCCCCTCGGACACAATGCACTTATGCCATTTTTTTTTTCCAATCCTCAATGCATGCTAAAAAGTCATCGGCAGGGATGGCCTTCAAAACGCGTGGCGATTCACGTTGAATCTCCAAACTACGGTGTCCCTGGAGTAGTCTTTTGAATTTAGGAATAACCAGAAGTCGCACGGCGTAAATACGGTGGTTGTGGAACGATATGGGTTTCATTTTGATTAAAAAATCACGAAGAATCAATGCAGTATGAGCTGGTGCATTCGGTGTTTTCGGTACCGATCGAGATTTGACGCGTTTGAGGCCCAAAATGGAATTGACAGATCCTTTTGAAATTCCAACATCATCAGCAAGATCTCTAATTGTAAATCGATGGTTTGCAAGCACCTAATCTTTAAAATTTTTTTACGTGAGTTTCGTCGGTTGAGATGGATGGTCGGTCAGAGGGCTCTTCGTTTTCAACGCGTTCTCCGCCTTCTTTGAACTGTTTATACCACTTGTAAACATTTATTTCCGATATAAGAATGCTCACCGAATGCCTTCTGCAACATTCTATACGTTTCCGCAAACAAAATTGATTGCAAGTTCTTTGCTCAATTAATTCAGACATTTCAAAATCGCCGAAATCAAGTTTTAGCGTCTCACAAAGCCAAGCGTAACTGAAACACTAATGAATATTTTGTCATCAAATTTCACATAAGTGTCAAGGGCAGTGCCAGCAACTTAAAAAAAAAACAAAAATGGGAATTCCTTAAGCCCCGGGAATTTTAAATTGAAAATGGGTCTTACTTTTTGGACACAATAGTAAACATAATACAGATGTTGGAATGCAGGTGTATTACTGGAAAAAATTCACACCTAGACAAAACAATAATTTTTAATTCAAATATATTAGAATTAAATGAATTGTCATCATTATTAATACAATATTTTAAGTGACCAACTGACGATGACATTTTTCCATTTAATACTAAAAATATAATTTATAAATTTTATAATTATAATTTTGCATAAAAGAATACATATATTTCTTAAATTATTATTTACGATTCATAATTGTGCTGAATAAATAAAGACAACCTTAAATTAAATTTAATTCTATTACTACAATTTCAATAAGAAATTTTTTTTTTTTTTTTTAAAGTGCATTTATTAACGAGATTAATTTGCAAGATATTACTGAATGACAAACAGGCTAAAAAAAAAAAAAAAAAAAAAAAAATGCTTACAAAGACGAAAATTGAAAAATAAATTGAAAAAAAGATGGCTTAAATGTTTCATAAATTGAAAATAAATTATAAAATTGGTTTTTAATAACCCAATCGAATTTTGTTATTTCAAGGATTGTTTCATTTATTGATAAATTATAAAATTGGTTTTAAATTGCCATAAATATTTGTGATTACAGCAGGTGATAATTTACTCAATATAATTTGCCCCCTGTACAATAAAAAAATTTATTTCTCAGCAAGTGCTCCATTATTTTTTTCTAATCTCTTTTTATTTTGAACTGAGATGATGTTGATCCTCTTTCGGTCATACCTAAGATCTTCTGTGTTTTTTTTTTTTTTAAGTGTACACTAACAGCGTATTGCCTGTTTTTTTCACGAATAACAGCACTTTGATTCACTTGCAGTGTTAACAATTCTCAAGCCTTCGTAAAGTATCGACGCCTATGCTGCCCTCTAGTGGACAGAATACGCATACAAAACGTGAGTACGTTATAACTGCATTAGTTTTAATGTTACCGATTAATCCATCGTATATTTTCGTACACTTAAAAACAAGACCTTGACCATAACCGGCCTGTTTATAAAACCTATTTTCACAAGTTTTACCCCGAAACACTCCAAAAAAACAAAAATGACGCACACGCGGCGTCTGTTCGTCGAAAATCGTAAGAAAATGGAACATTAGAATCTCCCGCCAGTAGTCATTTTCGGCGCCGAACCAGTGAAGGTGCCGTTCTTCGAGTGACGCTGTCTCACTCTTAAGTGTATCCCCAACACAAAAAGTGAACAATGTCTCCGAGTTCGAAACGCAGTCACGGCTCCCTTTATCAGTCTCAAGAGCCGATCAATTATGTCTCAAGTATTCTCTTTTATTTCGTCGCCTCACTGTGTTGAAGGGCGTGTTCCTAATCACAACTGAGAAAGAAAAAGAAGTTTTTTTTTATATGATATGGGAGTCTAATTATCTTTTTTTTTTCTCCAGAAAGTGAGATTTGAATTCATAGCATTTGTTTTATGGAATGGCTTACAGAATTTAGCATGCCACACTTGGGATAAATGTATTTTATATCATAACCAATTGAAATTTTAATTTTTCTACATTAATAGAAATTGAAAATAAGTATGATCTGGGTCGGTGGTATGCTACGGAAGCAATGCAAGAGGCGTGTTGGCATGAGCCAAAATTAAAAATGCATTGTTGTTATGGTACGAATATTAATCAATGCTTTGTGATTTTCACCATTGTTACAAAAATGAAAAGTTCAAACAGTTTCTTGCGGGTTTCTAGAAACCTACAACAAGAAGAATACAACTTGATATTTTCGATTCGTGGTTGAAGAATACAGCCTGATTTAACTTAAATTTAAAAAAATATATATTTCATAGTTTTCTTCCCACATTTGAGCATGGTAACATTGGAAATATTACAATTTTGAACATAGCTGATAATAAAATATATCACTTTACTACAAGTGTAGTTTGATAAAGAGATCTTTTAAACTTAAAAACTATTTACTTTCAACATCACAAAATAGCTTATAATAGCTGATAAATTTGTCAGTGATAGCTGTAAAGAACTACATATACAATATTCTATATGCCGAAGCTATTTTTAAATGAATAAAAGTTGGGAAAGTAAATTTATCATCTTTAAATACTGATTTTTTTTTTTTATTGTTGCATTTAATAAAACATTATTAAAGGCTGAAAAAGTATTAGAATTTGATTTCCCCCTATTATTTTGAAAGTTGGCGAGGGCAAGAGCAATTGCAATTTTGGCTAAAGGTATTAATAATCTTTCCAATGGATCTGATTTGATATTTTATGGCTGTCCAAATTTTCAAAAAGAGATATTAAATAAAACCATGGCGTATTGGAGAATAAGGTTATTAATTAATATTACTTCAAAAATTAAAAGAATAAATTGATGTTCACTTTAAAAGAAGTTTTCCTGATTTATACCACACATTACACAAACTGTTTCAGTTATTCTTCACAAAATCTCCCTCGTATAAAAAAATATTTAAGCACTAAGTGGTATTTAAAAAAAAAATGCCATCAAATGGAAAGTAAAAGGAGGGGAAAAAAAAAACTGGTATCATTTTTTTTTTTTTTTTTTTTAATAAATAAAATCATGGTCCTTGATATGACATCTGACAATATACAGATAACTTTTAAGACATTGTTGTCATAAATGAAATTCATGCATGCGAAAAGTAAGCTTTTGAAATAAAAATTCACTCTTTCCCCAAAGCTATTTCTTTGAATAGCGTTTTACCTTTAAAAGCCTTTGCAATCCCCACGGAGAAGTTTAAAATATTTACTTTCCAAAAGTTCACATTTCCCGAAACAGAATGGCATATTGTTTTTTGTTTCAGCTGTTCTGTTTTTAAATTTCATATTCTTATGTCAATCGAATTACTCGGGTGGATGGTGGGAAGCTGAAGATCTTCAAGAATAAATTTTTTAATCCTGATTTTTATTTTGATGTGATATTGCTGTCATTATTTGAATTCCATTACAAAAGATAAAAAGCATTTTTGCCGTTTAAATTGCTTCGCACCTAATATTCTTGTTTAATAATATATCTTAGTCATATATATTTATAAAACACTTAGTATCTGAAGAGGGTTAATGCTTTCCTGGAATTTTTGTAATACCCTAATATAACGATTCTAAGAAATATTTCTGTATATTAAAGAATTTTTATTTTGGTCTATCTATCTGAAATATTTAGTTTTTATGAAATTAAGCTTAGAAATATTAAACACTAAAATATTTTGAAGGTTGTTTTTGAAAAATAAATGATTGTACGAAAATGTGGAATCAAAAGGTAGCAAATACTTATCAAAAAGGATCTAAAAGGATTTTTTTTAAATAGTGCTATAGTATTATTTATTTAGATATTTGAAACAGCGTTTAAATACATTAAGTAAAATTCTGAAAAAAAATTAATGAAAATTTGTTTTCGTTTTAAAAGATTTAAAGAAACTGTTATTGTTTTTATTTAAACGTATACTTCCATAGGAATCTATTGATTTGAAATTAAATTGCTTTGTTTTAAATTTTACATTAAAGTAAAAAACAAAAAATGTTTTAAATAATATAAGTAATTAAAAGTGCTTTATTGATAAATTTTTTTTAATCTTTATATTCAAAATCGATTAAATTCATACATCATATTTTGGGCACTAAAATCAAGGTACAGTATTAAAAAATTTTATGAAATTGTGTGACATTTTTTACACAATTTAAATTAATAATATTTGTAAGAAAATAGCTTTTAGTAGCACAAAAATTATTTTCCTTCAATAATTGCTATATTTAATAGTGAATGCATTATCTATCTTTAATTTGTACAAAAAAAAAATCGCTTATCTTTAAAAATTATCATTTAGCCATTAAAATTTTAAAATTTCATACCTTATCAAAAGATATTTTAAAATCGATATATTTGATAAGTCGACGGAATTTAATCATATACATTAATTAAGTTCAAATATAACAATAAAAAAAAATATTTTTGAATAAAATTTGATAATCCCCCCCTTATTTTAACCAGTTCTCTGCCATGAATTAGAAAATTTTAAAATAACGAAAATCTAATGGTTATCATGAAATAAAATTATTGTTTAACAATGAAAATATATCCGTTATTAAATTAATGTCTGATTATTTTTCATTCTTTTTTTTGTATAAATAAAAATTCGTTGGCTTTTTGGTTCTATCAATTTGAACGATATTGTCATATTTTTCTTAAATGTATTAAATAATTTAAATACTAATAGTAAAGAAGACTTTTCAACTATTATTGAATCTTTTTCATTTTTTTTTTTCCATCATTTGAGAAGAATTTCAATTAAGAATTACATTACCAATTCTTAAAGAAAAACACTTCTTTTGTAATAAGTAATTTCTAGGATATTTTTGAGAAAAGAAAAAAGGACATGTTTTTTAAAGCAATTATCAAAAAAATAATTTAGAAACGATATCAATAATTTTTTAGACTTTATAAAACATAAAAAAAAAAAAACATTTTTAATAACTAACTGAAACCAATCTTTTATCTACAGTGCATGAGGTTATCCTGTGGAAATATAATACCCACAATAGCAAAATAGTAATAAAAAAAATATCTAATTTATCAAATGGCATTTGCTTAAAAACATATTTTTTTTTTAAATTTTTATTTAGGGATGTTTTCTCAGATAATTAATTCATTATTATATTCAATTTATTATTAATTCATTATATTATATTTGATTGCCCAATTCATATTTAAATAGTAGATTCCCGCAGGTTGCTTGCTGGAAAGTTGAGGTTCGAATCCACTGATGGCATCAGATGCAGTCGCTATTTTCAGAAACAAAAGGATTTGAGGTTGATTGCGACAGCATCGACGACCAAATTTTTTGGCATACGACATACCCATTTGGGGCAATTACTGCTAAGAGTCTCTCTCTTAAGTCAATGACTTCTTTTTATTTTATGGTATAATTTCATGATATACGTAAGTTGAACAGTACGACCTACAAATATATATAATAAACAAGGAATATAAAAAAAAAAATTAAAGTAAATTCCTACTTTTTTTCCCACTATATTGTAGAAAGTCCTTTTTAAATAAAATTGAAATTTTCCTCTTACAACTGGCACCATCTATTGGTAGATACATGCAACTTAAATCTTAATAAAAAGCTAAAATTAATTAATTAAATTTAATGAAGGCATTAGTATTTGAAAAAAAAATTATTGGCATCAAGTGTCATTCACTACTAGTTTAAAAAATGTATTTGAACTTGAGTGGATGAATAAAAGTGTTTTATGAACGATTGAAAATTTGAACAAATATATATATATAGCGAGTGTGTCAACTAATCGTAGGAATTTAAAAAAAGGAAAATATTTTATATTTAATTTTTCTATTGTCACTTTTTTTTCATTATAAAGATTTTTTTTTGGTTAATTTAAGTTTTTAAAAAATTATTGATTAAAATATATCAGTTTTATGCTCAAAACGAAATTAAGTTTGTAAATTAAAGTAAGTAGTAGTTAAAAAAAAAAAATTAAGAAAAAGTATATTTCTTTTTTTAAAATAGAGATTAGAGATATTCAAGAATATTTTTAGTTTTATTTAATTATTATTTTTTTTTTATCTTTCGTAGTTTTCATTTCTTAACATTATCATCATTTTAATCATAATCGTAATTTTTAGCAGTTCTTTAATCCACAATGTTTATTATTGATTATTATGTGAATTCTACAAATTTAAAAATATTTCGTGAATATCGTAATACACATTACAATTGTATCAAACGTAATGCAATTGCAATGTAAATCAAATGTGTAGGGCAATGTGTAGACAAATATACGCTAATTAGCACATTCTTCATTTATAACATAGGCATTTTCATAAATATATAAAAAATTGATAAATATGAACTAACACCTTAACTTTTATGCAAACATTTCATGACTTTTGAAATGTATTTATTTATTGAATTAATATATTTCGTAATTATTTAAAAAAAATTTTAATAGAAATTTTTTTTTTTGACAGAAATCTATATTATTTTAACATTGAAATAATATCGAGATACTTTTATAACGCTATCTTAATCAATTTTATTTATATAATTACTTTGCGATTAATTTTAAGCTTGTCCGTTATTAAAGGGCAAACATATAAACGTCGGGAAAAAATCTCATTAAAAAAATGAACTGAAAATATTTGGAGAAATATTTTTTAATAATGAAATTATAAAAGTTTTTTTAAATGAAATTATGAATGTTTAAATGTTTCATTATTATATTTTCATTTTCTACACAACATTTTGAACTTCCCTTTTTTTTTTAATTTAACAAAATATATTTATGATTAGACCTTACAAGTGTTTGTTTAATTTAAACAAGTCCTTACATTCATTTGTCTAAAAAAATATTTTTTTTTGTTGACCCAATTATAAATCAAAATAAAAAAAAACATTTACCTAATAATTGAAAATGGCTGAATTAATTTTAGTTTTGAAATAAATAACATTGTAAATTTTTTAATATTATGAATATTATATACTATTAATGATTAGTTATTCATTTTAAAATGAACTTATAATGGCATGAGCTATGACGTTTTTCCAAAACGTATTTTATTCGTAATAAAATTAGCATTCTTTATTATTATTTTTGTCTAATAATTAATAGTACTGAGAGTTTATTGTTATTTTTTTTTTATCTCGCAAACACCTGTAACTGAATAGAAAACCAAATCCTTCATCTTTCTTCTATACTTTTCCACCTGCCCACTTATCTAAAAGTGAAATAATAAAAAGCGACCAAAACGGGTGAGGAATCGCTCGATTCCTCCATCGCCAAGATTCATCAATAGCTGTCCGAATGGGTGATTTTTACGAGCATCCACGCGTGGGTGTCGAGTTGTTGGCAGCCAACTGACGCTCACTTTTGGCGCGATTCATAAAAGCAACGGGTTTCGAGAAAGTGGTCAACACTTTTTCTCTTAGCGATACATCACATAGCGGAGAGAATTCACACTCACAGGTGAGAACCAATTTTTTTCTACTTATTTATTATTTTATAATTATTATTTTTATTTTACATTTATTTTTATGTATACTTTAAATATTTAAGTTTTGGTTATACTGTAAATATTTACGTCTTTTTTTTTTTTCATTATTCTTGAAACTGATAAAGAATTTGATGGTGATTATTTATTTTACTAATTTATTATTTTGTTATCAATTATCAAAGAATTGTTTGAATTTATTTAATATTAATATATTTTGTTTAA
>BPLR01001586.1:0-50790 GCA_021605095.1 Caerostris extrusa
CATTGTATTTGCTTCTATAAATTTCCGCCTGAGGATCAAATATCCTAAAACAACCAACAATCAACCCATTTCACTGTCAGCACTAGCACAAAGTAACATATTAATTTTTCTGGAAAATTTTTGCTCACTGCATATTCAAAATTCTAAAATAGTAAAGCCTTTTATTAAACAACCAATAAAAGTGTATTTCGAACTTATACAAAAAATAATTTCATTTAATTATTATTTACCAAATTTCGAATATTATGAATGCTAATATTTTCTTGTTTCGAAGTTATATCTTATATTAATATGAATTTAAAAATTTTCTTTTACAAAAAAAATATTTTCATTCATGCTCTTATTATGAGATTCAATAGCAGTTTGGCTAGCACAGTAATTCAATAGTTTAATGCAATTAGGAATCAAATTTAATTCATTTATGATTATGTAAAAAGCCAGAGAGATTTTTTTATACTTTCACATAGAGTTATAAATTCTGACTCCATAGTGGAGACGGCGAAACATTTTTTCCTTGCTTGATCGCAAAAGAAAAAAAAAAAATACTAAAATAAAAATATATAACCACTCCTCGAATGACTGTTAGTAAAAATTATCCCTCATTAACATCAAAATAACAGTTTAAATCACGTCATTTGACATATGAAAAATTTATCTTGCGGTTTTTAGTTAAAAATACACAATTCAAAATGTCCACAATTATTTTCCAGTGCTAAAAAGGATAACCTTTTGAATACTACAACATTAAATTTATCTTAAAAATATCTATTTTTATCGGATAAAAATGAAAGACATCCTATTAATATCTGATAAAGACCATTAAATTTTTTCCACAATATCGGATTCAAATACTTTGGTTTGTACACAGTAACCAACTTTAAAAGGAAGATCAACAAATGATTTGGGTAATTCTTTACACTTAAGCATTAACCTTTTAATGAAATTTTATATGATGCAAGTATACAAAATTATTATCATAATCCAAAATTTGTACAAAAAAAACCCTTAGTTTTCAATTTCAAATACATCAAATTTACTTTTATCAACATATTTTTATCGTCGATTAAACCTTTAATCTTTACATAAATAAGAATGCCATTTACATATACAATCGAAATAAGACTGCTATATATATACATAGTTCTAATTTAATAAATCCTAGATGATGGTATTCAAGATGTAATCAAGTTCATTACTCCATTGCCTTTAACTCTAAGTGCAAGCCATAAATAGAAGTTAGGATATTACACTTTATTCTCTAATCCTTTTTTATTTCATGTGCAGGTGTAATCTGTTCGTTTATTTTACTATAAAGATATGTAGATTTCATAAATGGCTGTACATTGTATCAATGCAACATGGGAACTAATAGCCAAAAATATAAAAAAAGTAATTTAATAATCGTAAAATTAACTACAGAAGAAAATATCCCTGCAAAATCAATTCATCTTCATGAGCATACGTATGCACACGTTTTTGCATATAAATACAACCTAATTTTCAGAGGGATAAATTTGAAAAACAGGAATTTGTTTGATTTCAAAAAAGTTGAAACGCAAAAAAAGAATTGAACGCAAAATGAAGCTCAAAAAGATTTCTTTTGATTGCCAAACTAAAGTATATTAAAAAACCTCACAGAAATAAAAGAAAACCAATAAACGATAGGTAAAAACCGAAAGAAAGTATTTTCTTTCCGTAAAAGCCCTAACACTGTTTTTAGTGCTATTCAGATATAATTCATGAAACTCCGAATGCAATTATTTGATTTTTTTCATATAAATTGTTTCTAAATCTAAATCTAAAATTGTTTATATATTTTTTTAATAAATTTCACTGTTAAGTAAGATATATGGATAAATATCATCATAATGGTAATTGAATAGGATTTAATTAAAAATTTACACCTAAACAGTCTGAAATTAAAATACTTATATAAAAATTTTAAAAAATAACAATAAACAAGTAACAACAACAAAAAAAAAAAAAGTAAAGTCAATTCTACTTTTTTTTTTTTTTTCACTATTACAGAAAGTCCTCTATAAATAATTTTCATTCATTTTTTTTAAAGTTTATCTGGCGCCATCTATTGGTAGATATATGCAACTTAAATCTAAAAAAAAACTAAAATTAATTAATTAAATTGAATTAATGAATTAATATTTGAAAAAATATTAACATCCAGTGTCATCCACTACAAGTTAAAAATGTACTTGGATTTGAGTGGATGAATAAAAAATTTATTTTATTAACGATGGAAAATTTGAACAAGATATATATATAGGGACAGTGTGAGCTAAAGAAGGGAATGAATAAAATAATTAATGAATTATTAATAATAATAAAAAATAATTTTCACAAAAACTTCAAATGATTAACTAACTAACTAACTCCTCTGCTCTACAGTCCATGCTGGGCCATGGTTTCACTAACAATACAGCTCCGAAGTTGTCTGTCTCGAGCTTTGGTTTCCTAATGTGTGTTCTTTAGGTTCTTCAGATCCTTTTCCACTTCATCAATCATCTCTTTTTTTGGCTTTCCCTTTTTTTTCTTTGGCCTTGGCACTTTCCCTCGAAAATCTTCTTTGTGCCTCTGCTATCGCCCATTCTCTCTCTTTGTGTCCTAGTGAATTGAATTCTCTTTTTGACTTCATATAATCTATGCTATTTTTTTTTCCAAACAATTTTGAAATTTCATGATTGTAAAGTCTCCTTCAAACATCAGCCTCTCTGAGAGGTCCAAATATAGCTCTTATGATCTTCCTGTCCTTGGTTATCAACGTCTTCTCCTATTTTTGAGTTAAGGTCCAGGTCTTTTCCTATAATTAACTAGTTGGCGCGATTATCTTCAAATAATTAGTCTTTTATTCAATTCCTTCTATTAGCTCACATTCTCCCTATATATATCTTGTTCAAATTTTCAATCGTTAATAAAATACTTTTGTTCATTCCACTCAAGTTCAAATACATTTTTTTGAACTGGTAGTGGGTGACATTTGATGTTAATACAGTTTTTCAAATATTAATTCAGTAATTAAATTAAATTAATTCATTTTATTTTTTTTAGATTTAAGTTGCATGTATCTACCAATAGATGGCGCCAGACTAACTTAAAAAAATGAATGAAAATTATTTATAAAGGACTTTCTGCAATCTAGAGAAAAAAAGTCGGAATTGACTTTAAAATTTTTTCTTTTTTTACTTGTTTTACTTGTTTTTTTTTTTATTTATTATTTCAACAAAACAATTTCTGAAAACGAATCGAAAACAATTCTGAATTTCGGTTTTGTAAATTTTTATAAATTATTTATTAGTAAATAAAAATCGGAAATAAGATTATATTAAATTCTAATTATGAATCCATAATGTGAATATGAAGGCTTAAGAAATAAAGCGTCAATTTCTATTAGTAATTTTTTTTTCACTATTATTTTTGTATTTAATAGTTTAAAATCACAATTTAACAATAAAGGAGGTTTTTAAAACAAATAATAACTAATAAAGTATTTTAATGTGATTTTTAGGTATTAACGTGATAAAAAACAAAATTGTTTTTATTGAACTTGTAAACATAATTTTAAAATTTAAAAAATATATATTGTTTAAAAAAACAAGCATACAAATATTTTATTTTATATGACGTAAGTAACTTTGAAAAATTAAATTTAAGCTATATTTATTAAATGTAATAAAAGTCTTTTCAGAATCATATACTGATATAATGCACTTTTAACTTAAAAAAAATTACAAAAAGCAATTGAAGTAATGAGAAGTTATCTATAGTGACTAACTTAAAAAAACGATCTCTTGCATGAATATGAAAATTGCATTTTTTTTAGGAATTTTAAAATACAATTTATACTACTATAATTTATTATACTACTATAATTGTATTTATATTACTATAATTTTTTTATGGCCTGAATGGCCGAGTGGCTAGCGCTCTGGCGCTCTGTACCACAGGTTTCGGGTTCGACTCCCGGTGGTGCCATGGATGTGTGTAGTGGTTCGGAATCCACTTTAAACCGTAGGTCCCGGTCCCTAATTGTTACTCCGCGGTATCTTCAAGTTACATTCGCCACCTGGGTAATGTCTGTAACGTCTGTGCTGCCCTTGTCTTAAGGTATCCAAGACCAAGCTGTCTAAATGTTTGCCAGCTGCATTGGAACAAAAAAAAAAAAAAAAAATTTAGCGTACATTATTTAGATTCTGTTATCAATTCCCAGCATTGTCTTACAGTAATGTTTTTTAATGAAATCAAATAATTTATTACATGCATAATAAAATTAATACAGTAATGAATAGTAAAAGGAATAGGAATAGGAACATAACATAACTAAAATAAAAAAAACATAGCTTAAATAATTTCAAAAAACGTAGCTAAAATAATTTATGATACTCTTTATACACAGTAGATGGCAGCACAAGTCACAAATCTGAAATGGAATAACATCTATAAATGTGCTGTCATTTATGCGAATAATAAAACAGAAATATTTGCTTAAAATATTTTTAAATTTTAAAACAATTTAATTTTTTTTTGTTTTTGATGACTAAAGGATTCAATCAAAACAAATTGGCATTTGTGGATCATATAGCATTCGTGTAAGATAAAACAATTTCAACAACAACAAATAAAAAAGCATGTATAAAAATTCTGTTTGGATTGCTTAAAAATTTATTAATCAATTTTTGAAAAAATATCAGCTTATGAATTTATTTGTATTTAATAATTCTGGGTCATATCGGGTGTGGAGCATTTAAGCACAATTTTTCCTTTATTATTGTGAATAAATATTTTAAATAAAGTTTTTATTTTAGAATAATTTTAATTTATATATTTGTTTTTAAAGTTGGAAAAAAATCTATTTATAATTCATTCCCTTTTCTTTCCATTGAAAAATGAGCGTTTTTAATTGAAGTATACATAAAATTCGTGAAAAATTTCTTTTTCCTAAAAAGAAGTCATAAGAGGTGAAACTGCTTTTAAGAGATAAATAGTTATCACAGGATGCAACGCAGTTGTTACTTCCTCTTCTTATTCATTTATCGTTTTAAATAATGGAACTTTTGAAAAATGATACGCGTTATTCATCGTTATACAGCGAAAATAGGACAAATGCAGTTAAGTTTGTTTTTCTTTGTACAATGATATTAAATCTTCAAAATCATTTAATATATCCATGATAAATTCATACCGTTATCGTCCTTTCCTTCATTTTTTTTTACTGGTTTCCGCCTCTTTCTTTTTTCTTTACAATATTATTAATTCAAGCATTATTTTTATGAAATTATTATTATTATTTTTTAAAATTTTTAAACTCAAATAACTTGGAGTTTTTTTATAAATTAAAAAGTTGTTATCAGGAAAAAGGTGATGATACTTTTTTCCCAAGTAAAATACATTTTTATGGAATGTTTTTTGATATATTCAATTTTTGCTGTATTAATATTTAGACCTATTTTTTCCTTCAATAAATTCAATTATCTACCAAATTTTACACAATATTTATTTTGCAACATAATTTCATAATGATGATTTAACCATAGTTTTATACAATTTAACATAATTACGTATAATTTAGTAAAATTCTTTGTAGCAGAGGTTTCCAAACTACGGCCAGCGGGCCGTAGTAGCGAATAGCTTATTTATTAGCTGTAATAAGTTGGATGAAAAAACACAGAATGATATAGCTTAATGGCAAGCATAATACGCAGAAAATTTACCTTAAGCATAACAACTAACAAATAATTGAAATGAATCCCACTAACATTATAAACTAGTGAACATCCCGCGGTTACCCTCGGTAGTTATATTGGGGTAAAAGAGTATCGTATGTATATCGATGTTGGGAATGTATATATCCTGAATCAAACATATGATTTTTATCCTGAAAATCCCTCAGGAACGGAAAAGCTAAATTAACGCAAATGAAACCGTGGGGTATCCACTTGTAAAAAAATACTAATGAGATTTATGCAATTGTGATTTTTCACTGACAATAGTGGATCAATTTTACTTGTGCCAATTATTAAAAGAGATTTAAGATGCTCATCGCTTAACTTAGCTCAGAGCGCGTACTCGACTAGCCTAGAAATTATAGGTAATGGCAGAAAAATTAAAACGGTTTTTGGCCCTCGGTACTTATTGGAGTAAACAGTATGGCCCGAAGGCTGGAAAGTTCGGAGACCCCTGCTTTATAGCATTTATCCTCGTAAATCAATATAAGTGAAATTTATATTAAGCATTTAATAATTTTCTGTTAAATATACTATTGAAAATATTTTATTTTAAATTTTTTTTATATGTTGTTAAAATATTTCTTATGAACAACAAGATGAACCATAAGGCAGTAGGCCTGTTAAAGTTCAGGGTTTGGGGTTTGGATTAGAATCCATGTAATGAATTTAAATTTTTATTTCTGTTAGTGACTATTATCAAATTTTTGGAACATACTTATGATGATGAATATGAAATGAATATGAAGTTCAACGTTCCCAAAAAAACAACATGCATTTTACAGATATCATTTTAATGAGAGAAATCTGGCATGAACGACTCACAGACGCTTCATTTAACATTGTGTCTCTTTTTCGCATCTTTTCAACGTGTTCAGGGTCACAAAATTACAACAACCAGAGTGTTCACATTATGAATTAGCTTAATTTTGTTGTAATTTGGTTTTTAATTCAATTAATATATTTCAACATGGCAATGAAAAACCTCACATGCCACGCCATGTTAAATGTTTCTTTGCCTACCAGATTGTCTTGTTACTGTGGTCTGCCAGTTCTCCTGATCTCTCGCCCATCGAATACGACTGGTGCAGCATACTGCACCTGCTGCTATGACAGATCAACTTTGACAACTTATGAAAGCCTGCATTCATAAGGTGCCAAAACACATCCAAAACCTCTTTCTAAAACACATAAAAAAACTCTTTCATTCAATGTCGAAGTGTATAACATCAGTTACTTCCAGCCGTAACGACAAAAATATTGATTTCTTCGTGTTTCTCTCTTTGAAGGGTAAAAATCGTATTTTCAGTCATTTCAATCTTTTTTTTTCTTATTTGTCTAATAAATATGACTTTGGTATCTCTTGTGTTACATACATGTTTAATTTATACTTGTTTATTATATACGTATTAAATGTGTTTAATTTATTTTAGAAATGATTAGAAACAGGAGTTGCAGTGGTTTAAAAAAAATTATGGGAAAAATAATTATTTTGCCTCAATATAATTAAAGAGTGTTTTGTGATGTCTTTTACATTGCCCTATGAGTATTTCAAAGCTAATTAATTTAAATTAAATGCATTGTAAAAGTCTTAAAATTTTGTTTGTTAATTATATTAATACGTTGATTGAAACAGTGATTTTTCTGCAGTTGATTTAAAGTATGTAAATAACATTTCCATCATTATGAAAGTAAAAATGAAAGTTTATACTTTTCAAGTTCAGGTTTACGCTGTCAATTTATAGCCAAAAATATTACATTTCCTATCATAAAAATAAAATATTAATCATTTGCATATATTTGTACTGAACGCGGTGAATGTTGATTTACCACTCTAATAACTACTACCTTTTCTTAATTAATAAAAACCTTGCAGAAATTAGGATTGAATTTCCATTTGTTTAACTATATATAAACTAAAGTTCAAATTAAAAGATGAAATAAAATTTTTACAGTCAGTTACGTTAGATTTGAGTAATTTAATACTTATATTTTCAAAATATGCTTTATCTGATTATGCCCTAATGATAAAATATGTCTAATAAGACAAATACGTCTTTCAAAATATGTGAATTAATCTAGACCAAATGAATTTAGATTGATGAAATCAAGTTGAAAACAGTGTAATTCTTGTAATTTGCACATAAATAATCAAAATAAGATTTTAAATGTTTTAAAAATACTTCTTTTTATTTCAATGAAATTTTCTAATATCTCTTGTTAGCATGCAATATTTTAATTAATGCTTCCTTTATATTATAAAAATTAATTTTTATCTGAAAGCTTGCAATTGTTCGTATTATAAACTCAACAAAATCCATAAGTTCAAAAATTTATTATCCACCAAGTTTCATACAGTAACTACGATTTATATACAACTAAACAAAAGACACAACTAACGTAAAGAGATCAGTGAATCCTTATAAGGCAATGTAACACTCATTTTTTTTAGAAAAGTCATATATATTTTTGAAGGCAAAATTTCCTTTTTTTCTTAACTAAAAAATAAAGCAAATTATTTATAAACCTATTTTTATTCATTGCGTTTCATAAATAGATAGATGGTAACCCCTTGGTCCTTTGGAATACTTCCAGTTTAAGGCCAATGAAAGGGTATAAACTTTGGAGGTAAAAGTTTAAACGACAAAGAAGTTCTTATGCCTATCTTTTCGCTGGCAACTTGACAATTCACACAACAATGCACCTTATCATTCCACTGACAGTATACCTGGCATTGCTTAACACCACTGGATCCTGTTGCACTAAGTGTCAGCGTGTAAGGAGTCACGATTAATCATCTTTACTTCGTTCATCTGAGACTTTCTGTGAAGTCTGAAACTAGAGTGTGAAGAAATCTTTCTTGGGAAAAAAAAAACGCTTTGTGGGTTTTAGAAAGAGAAGTTTAACAGTTTAAAAATTACAATAGCTTTGCAGCAGTACAAAATGATGAGATTCCAGAGTATTTAAGTAACTAATTGTGTAAGTGGAAGTAGGTAAAATTTAAAAATATAAATAAATTAGTTTCATTAATGTTATTAATTGCTTTAACTGTTATAAATTAATTACCCAGATATCATATATTAAGCTTCCAATGACTTTTATTAGACGTTCAAACAATTAGATGTTGATGTAGTTTTAAAAATCTAAAAAATTATTTTATTACTACGCATAATATTAATTAATATTGGATCAAAATTGGAATACTTTATTTTTATTATTAGAATGCTCTTTGAAATACATATTTGATTTCTTTTAATATCATATATTATACCTTTCAATGACTTTTATTAGATGTTCAAACAATTAGATATTGCTATAGTTTTAAAACAATTAAATATTTTTATTATTTTATTACTATAGATTATATTGGAATGAAATTGGAATCTTTTCTTATTATTATCAGAATGCACTTTGATAATTAACAGTCTGTGGAATCCTTATTTGATTTTTTTAATATAATCTTGTAGAAATATTTCAGAACTGAAAATGAAATAACATTTAAATTTACGGATATGCAAATTACAGCTTTAAGTAATATCTACAGACAAAATATTAATCCAAACAATACCATGAGAGGGGCTAGTGTAACATTATATCACAACAAACATTTTTTGTGCGCTACTCTTTCAAAATATTCAGGTTGTAGGATTCAGTCTTTTACCCTCGTCATGTTTGTTTGATTACTTTAAGAGCGAGAGATATGCAAAAATTATCTTCGAAAATAGATTCATACTACATTATTTTCTGCTGCTGGTGCTGGTTTGTGTTTTCTAGAACATGCCACAGTTCCTTTTGAAAAAATATCTGGCAATGAGAAAAATTGATTCAAACACATCCACAACTTGTACCAGAGAGACTCCAAGCCAAATGCCAATAAACCCCCCGATATAGCTGAAAGCTTCCACTTCCTAAAAGAATTAAAAAGTGATTTATAATGAATGTAAATATTTTTAAATATATTACAATTTTGTGCACATAATTTTCTTAAAAATGGAAATACTTTTAGTTATTAATAAAATAGAACATGTTATGTTATCGGATCAGTAATCTATAACATATTCAATTCAACAACTTTTCAATAAATAATCGAATATTCAGTCAATAAATAGTTAAAAATATCTTCTAGTTTTATCACGATAATTAATTTAATTTCTCACACAATACGATTTAATTTCAAAAATAAATCTCCATGAAAGAAATCGTATAATCAGTTCAAAACTTTCCAGATTCTAAACAATTTTTTTTTTGGACATAGGTAGACTTCACATTCCATTTGTGAATACCATATACAGTCTACCGATGGTACATGATAAAAATGAGGCATTGCATTTCGAAGTGGTCTTTTATGGATAGCTATTTTACATTTTGAATTTTGTATTTTTAGAAAACTAAAAATACATGGAACATATCTGGAATTTGAAAGTAGCAGTCTGACACTGATGCTTCACAACAATTTGTGTTTATAGCTTTAAAACAATGCATAAAAACACCTATATTGAAACTTTTAAAAGCCTATTTGCTACATCTTGATTTTTACAAGTTGGGATGTGAAATTATTCTTCAGTTATTGATGGCATTAAATTTAAAACTCATTCATTACAAAAGTAGTAAGGTTCCCCACAAAGAAAATAACTACAAGCTTCGAGAAACGAAAAGAAATCATAATCCTACCAAAATTGTTAATTATATAACGTATTTATTTAACGTTCAGTAAAGTAAAAAAAAAAAAAACAAGTAGTTCTGTTAAAACCAAACTATTTTTAAATTGAATCAAATGGGGCAACATCAGGACTCAAGCCACCACAGATCATTAGAAGATCTGAAAAAGCAGCATTTTAAATGCTTTTTAAACTGCATTTGGAGATTGTTCAAAATTTGTCTTCTGTCTATTTTTTTCACATGTAAAAGGCGAGGTTGAGTTCGTTTTGACATTACAGTCAGCTTGTTTTCTCAGAATTGTGAATTTTGGCACGGCATATGCCCCAGAAAATGGCATTGAGAAATCAAAGGTTTATAAAGATAGGAAAACTTTTTTTTTTTCATATATATTTTTTCAATAAACAAAATTTATTAATTCTACTATTTTTCATTTATATCAAAAACTTAAATCTAATAAAAAAATATAAATAACATTTCAATACAAGGAACATAATATACAGAACTTATTGCAAGATACAAATATTTTATACTAAAATAAACTGAAATAAATTTTATTATAAAATTTCTTTACCTGAAACTGAGGCTGGTAACGTATTGTTAGTATTTCTTGATCTTCAAAATAAATTTTCACTCTTATCAAAAGTCTATGAAATATAAATATTATATTACATTCCAAAGAAACAGAGCAACAAATATACAGTGGGTAAAAAAAATATTGGCAATTGCCTTAATTTATTCATATTGACAAATAAATAAACTGTTATGCAATTTTAGCTCTCGTAATTAAATACAAGACATCTTAGATATATAAAAATAGTAAAAATTTTATTTTAATTTGCATTTTCTACGATTTTTTTTTTTTTTTTTCAAAAACGAAAATTTGCATGTCAAAAAGTATTGGCAAAGTTTTAACTGCTATGCAAATTTTGTTACATTGAAGTCACGTGTTTCGACTGATAAGAAACTCTACCGGTATAAAGTCTGCAAAACTACTCCAAAAGTATTTATGCATTATTTTGCGATTACTGCAGTAAAATGACTTCGAAATCGAAGGAGTTGGACGTTAGTGTTAAAAACACGATTATTAGGCTAAGAAATGAAGGTTTAACTTATCGTGCTATAGGAGTGCAGTTCAATATAAGTTTATTTACTGTCAGAAGTGTTGTAAAAAAAGTTTAAGGAAACAGGATCAACGGAAAATAAGACTAGAAGTGGATGACCTCGAATATTTTCTACAAGAGAAGAACGTGTCATTATTAACAAGGTTAAGAAAAACCCTAAAATAAATGCCCCAGATAGCTAGAGATGTTACTTTCACTTCGCAAAAGACTTTCAGCGTACAGACTGTACGGAATGTTTTACACGAGAGAAGTTATTATGGAAGGGCAGCTAGAAAGAAACTATTCATCTCGGAAATAAATAGGAGAAAGAGGTTAGATTTCGCAAAATCCACGCTGATTTATCTGAAGTTCACAGTTATTTTTTCCGAATCAAAGTTTAACATTTTCGGCAGTGATGGACGACGATATGTGTGGAGGGAGGCCAAATACTGAATTGGAAAAGCAACATTTAACTGCTACTGTAAAACATGGTGGAGGCAGCGTCTTAGTTTGGGGCTGTATGGCAGCTAATGGAATTGACAACCTGCATTTTATTGATGGTATTATGACAGCACGTACATACATTGACATTTTGCGCCATAACTTGAAAATCAGTGCCCAAAATCTTGGCTTGGGAACATCATTCGTTTTTCAACAAGACAATGACCCCAAGCATACAATGAATCTCACCGGTGAATGGCTACTCTACAATGCTCCTCGCCAATTAAAAACCCCACCTCAATCGCCTGACATCAATCCAATTGCAAATTTATGGCACCTGCTGGATCTAGAAATCAAGAAACATAAAATTTCAAGTAAAGATGACCTCAAACGTTTACTCTTGCAAGAGTGGCACAAAATTCCCAACAGTGCAAAAAAGACCTTAGCTTCCTCTATGAGAAATAGATTACAAGCTGTTATAGATGCAGAAGGTATGCATACAAAGTACTAAACATATACTGATTTTGTTTTCGCTCATAATTTTGTCAATTTCATAATTTTGCCAATACTTTTTTTATCATGTAAATTTTGGATTTTCTCGTAGATTTTGACTAAAAAATATTTAAATGAAAATTTCGTTATATTTGTTTGTCTTTTCTCCTTCTGTAATCGCTATGTTAAAATAAGATTTGTAAACAAACTTTGTTAGCAAATATGATCATTTATAGGCAATTGCCAATACTTTTTTATCCATTGTATAATGTTTAATTGAATAGGGATATTCGTAGTTCATGACATATAATATTTTCTACCAATATATATATATGCCTATCCAAGTAAAAAAATGCCCTAAAAATAAATTTTGGAAATTAATTTGATATGCTAAGATTTGAATAGTAGAAATTTTTCAATAATAATTTTTCAACTATAATCAGCATGTGTAATTGTTAAGCTAGTAAGATTATTTTATCATACTTAATTGACAGATTCAAACGCAATTGTTGTTTAGATAAATATATTCATTGCCATTAAAAGTAACGCAATAAGAAAGAACATTAGAACAGATTGCAATTTTACGTGTGTATTTATAACCTTCATATTAGTACACAAAATAATCGTTTTTTGCAGGAAAATTTATAAATGCAAATTTTGTTATCTCAATTGGCCACCACAAGCTAAAATACATGATGTAATGCAATTGAGTATTAAAATATACAGGTTTTTTTACTGTAAGCTGCAATATTTGGTATAAGAGTGTGAATTCTAAGTTACCCAACTTCTCACCCCAAGTCATTCCTAAATTTTCAATCGGTGAATAAATCTAGGAATCAGGATGGGCAAATAAATGTGTAAACCTTCAAAAAAGTAGTCCTATGGCATTCTTTTTGTGAACGATACAGTATTAGTCTACTGGAAGCATTTTCTACCCTGCTATTAGAGGAAACATACGTAGCTGAAGGATATTACGAAAGTACAACCGATTATAATTACTAACGAGTATCAAGTGCCATATGCAATTCACCCCAACCATAAGATTAAATATGGGCATGGAATGCTACACAAAACAGCAGACGTTCTGAACATTCCGGAAAGTTAATCATGAGGCTTCCAAACATGTGCATGGTTATCACCAGAAGTTGGATTGAATTATTATTCTTCATTTCGGATAATCTTGCATTGAATAACAGTAAAATCTTACGCATTCTTCTAAACAGATGCGATTTTGGGTGTTTGTTAGGCGCAGAACATATTATGGGCAAATTATAGTCAATTAGATTCTTCGAAATGGTACGGACGGATTCAAGAAGTCTAGATCACGCCGCTTGATGGCCGGCAACGATGTAGTCAGCGTGTGCCAGTTTGTTGGACAATGAGGTAATATTCTTCGCTATTGGCTGACCAAGGTCCTCCTGAATAAGGACTCTAGGTTTATGCATTCTATTTCTGTCCACACACATGCTTAAACATTACACACATGCTTTTGTCCACACACATGCAACGTTAGAGTGTGCAACCAGACTTTACATCTCAATGATTCTTTCTCTCTCAAACACCGAACTATTGCTGATATTTGTTTGGATGGTAGCATAAGAACATTTATGATTAAAATGTTAAATTGTAGCACATAAACTGTGTATAGAATATATTAAGGCGAATTTTTATGAATCAGATTAAAAGCATAGTATTTTTTTTTTTCTGTTGGTCTTAGGTATGGTGCAATCATGCTAAAATTTTAATCATTTGCATAAGGGCTTGTGTAAATATGAATAATAAATTTCTTAGCAGCTCATGGCGGTTTAAATTTTATAGCATTGAGTTTAATATGAATACATTAATAAAACTTCTTATTTCAACATCAAATTTAATGCAAAATAAAAATAAAAAATACGCGTAAAATATGAATAGATCTAAATTTTTTGTAATTAAATAAAAATTCAATGTGAGTCGAGTCTTTGCAAAAGCCTATTTTTTATTATTTAATTATTTGTTCTTTTAATTTATATGCTGTTAGATAATTCACTTTTGAGTTATGTTTATTCTGCAACATGCATATCACAAACCAGATGGCTAATTTTTGAATTTTAAATATAATAAAATAAAATAATAATTAATATAATTAAAATTAATAAATAAATTTTAAATGAACAATTATACTCACGAGAGATTTTTTGCAGCTCGATAAGATGACTGAAAAATTAAAAAAATAAGTTCATATAGATATCGAGAAAACGAAAAAGAATAGGAATTATTAACAAAAATTTTTCATACAAAATATTTTATTTATTTTAGTAGTTTCCACATTTATTTTCCCATATTGAAAATTTTGTTTTATAATAATACTTTTTGCTTCAGAAAAATAATTCAAAAATTCAAATTAAAAAAAAAAAAAAAAAAAAAAAAAAAAAAAAAATTTTTAAAAAGCAATACTCCAATTTTTATTCTTATTAGACATTTAATTTCCCTCACTTTCATTTTACTCAAGAATATTTATTTTTTAAATTCAAAATATAGATAATTGGTTATGTTCATAGCAAATAATCTATGGAAAGCAATTTCTAAATCATTTTATTTTTAAATTTTATTTAAATTTATTTTTATTTTATTTATTATTTAAATTTATTCTTTATTAGGTCTTGAGTACGGCAATAACTGACTAAATCAATAGTCTACATTTTCAATAGTTTTCCCAGAAAATTGAATTTGAATTTTTATGGTTAAATTTCTTGTCATTAAACGATTGAATAGCAGAGCAATCTTTAAAAAAGGTTATCAAATCGGAAGGATTCAAACTTTAATCAGTTTATAATTTCCTTAATTTTTTCTTATATTATTCCTTACAAACTAACCAACTTTCCGGCACCACAATCTATGGTGGACTATGGTTTATTGACAGATTCTGGAACAGGAGATATTTTTTTTTTTGTACTGAATAATTTTTTTGTCAACTCTACGCCCAAACTACGTCATAGTAGACCCAGACTTGCGGTTTAAAATCGATTTCGAACCAATTCCTAGCATACACACATTATAAATAGTACATAAATATTGCATAAAATCATTTTATACGCGAAACATATTAAATATTTTTTCTGTCATTCATATATATTTATATATGTATCTCACCTTATAATAAATAATAAACCTTGCTTTTCTCTTACACTAATTTTTTTGGTCTTACCAAATATAATTTTTTCAAATGTCAATGTTTCTGGAAAATTGGGAGAAGAGTCTATAAAATAACGAAATCGGTTAAAAAAGATTCCAATTTTACAATTTATGAAAAATCTATTATTGTTAGTCTGCTACGATATATTTCTCATTGACACATCAACCTATTTTCATTTCCACTTGTCAAAAGCGTGTTACAGTTCATTTTCTGATAATTGTTTTCACAGCTGTGACGTTTCTCCTTAGCAGACTTCTCCTTCTTCCTTTTAGCACATATTTTATATTTGAATAAGGAAAAAAATATCAGTGTTACAATAGATCTATTGAATATAATGTTGTTGGCTTCATTTTCAATCTTACAAAAATACATTTCAATTGCTGCATCTGATAGAAAATGTTCCTTAAAAATTCGTATATATGGAAAAAAAATTCCCAGCTGCTATACCAAGCGTATACAATAGAATTATGTACAGATAACCGTTTTTTATATATAAAGAAAGTAAAATAAGTCATGAGATTCTAGCAAGTAAGAAAAATTTCGCAAAAGGAATCGACTTTTGTTTGCTACACCTTGCCTTTTAGTAAAGTTACTCGTTTCTAAACGACAAAGATTTTCACTCATATAAAAGCTTTTAAAATTTTCAAAATCAATTTTTAGACAATTATTAAATGTATCCGACTTTCATATGTATATAATGTATACGACTTCGTTGTCTATTTAATATCTTATTAAGGACTTACAAATAGTAACAATCAATTACAAATAAATGAAACCAGTAACGGACAATTCGTGATCCTTCCTTTTAGACTGATCTCATAAGATAAATCGTATCATGATTGTAATTGATTAACTTGATTTATAAAACTTTTTATTTCTCCATAATAATTTAATTACACAGTGAATTTTGATCAAAATATAAATTTTCAAAATAAATTTGCCAATAATTATTCAATATTATGGATTATTATAGAATACTTACATATCGGGCCAAATATGTTTCTTGAACTTTATAAGAAAATTTCATTCGCCTGAAAAATTCAAATCATTAATTTACTAAGCATAATATGAAATTATACACCAAAATTATACTATTTTTAACTAAGTTACAATATTAATATTTCCTTAGAATTAACTTTTAATCGAAATATTGAAATAATTACTCACTTTAAGTCATTTAAATAAATTATTTAATTATTTTTTCTATTATTTTTTTGTCTTCAACTTTTATTTATACTGAACACCAAAGAATTCAAGTTGCCTATGTCGACAGTATAACAATATGCAATAAAATTTTTGCTAAGATATGATGCATTGTTTAAATTATTTAAAACTTTTAAAAAATTTTGAACAGTTTCTCATAAAGTTTTTCTCTATTAAAGTATCGTAAATTCTTTATATTCATATATAACTTTACCTACAATCTTCTTTGCACAAGTCAACGCATGATTTCACTAATATATCTGGCCTTTTACATTCTTCTGTAGAGTTCACATGTCCTGAAACATTTGGATTTGAATAAATGATATCACAGTTTACTACGATTCTTATATAATTCCTCTCAATTAATAGCTCAAGAGATTATTTATTGAAATTGAACTAGCTTTATTAATATCACAATAATAAAACTAGATTAAATATTGAATATTGAAATTATAACTGTAAAATATGTCCAATGTATTTATCCTATTGAACGAATTACAATAGCATTTATCTATCCTAAATGGATTATAATCAAGCTGATATGAAAGCAAATCTGTTTTAGAAAAAAGTCAAAAACTGTAAATTTTCAATGGATGAACTTCGTTACCAAGTCAATGACATTTTCGACTTGTCAAGAAGGAATAAAACTCAATACTATTACATGCTAATATACTATTAAACGATAAGTTAAAATACTTTTGGGTTTTATTATCTTTATAATAAATTTATAAAAAACTGAAGGAAGCATTTAATTTTCCTGAAATTTTATAAAATTATTGAAATATATGTTAGAGACGTTATATTTTGCATTGCGAGTAGATTACATCCAATTCTTTTCAATGCATTCTATCAACAAATAGTTATTTATTTTTTAAAATGATAATTGAAAAAATATGACTATCAATAAGTCTAAATGGAATGTGATTTTCTGAATTTAAATTTTAAAACAGTAAATTTGAGGCGCATGTTTACTCAAAAAATTTATTAATTTAAAGCATAGTGTAAAATACGAAGAGCAGAAATCTAAATATTATTAATGTGGAAAACAACATTTTGTCAATTATATTTTTGTATCTCATATTTCCAAATTAATTTAAAAGAGAAGAGTAAATTTAAAACATTCTTTTGATTTCTACATTAAAAATGCAAAATAAAATATACAATAGTGATAACTAAAGCTCAAAATATTTTATGTTTTAAAAGATTATTAGGTAAATAGTTTTATTCAATAAATAGATAAATGTTTTTAAATTTTAGTTAATATTTTCTTCCACTAAACATAATACTATGCATATTAAGTAAGATGCAAATAGAGACAGTATTTTGAATATTTTATACTACAATAAGATTTGATAATTATAATTATCATATTTATAAAGAATTTTATATATAATCATAAAATCATAAAGAATATCATTATAGAATATCACCAAAATAAAGAATATTGTCATAGAATATCATCAAAAACATAAAGAATATCATCAAAAACATCATCAATATCATCATAGAATATCATCAAAAACATAAAGAATATCATCATAGAATATCATCAAAAACATAAAGAATATCATCCAAATAATAAAGAATATCATCAAATTCATAAAGAAAGTCATTCATAACATCATAGTTTTATAAAGATTTTTTTACAAAGATATTATTGAAATTTATTTTAAGTAAACTTTGCAAATAATATGTGAAAAGTCTTCTATTAAAAATGCTTTTCTTAAATCGAAGTATTCTTATTTTGAAATAAAAGTAGTCTATTAAAAATAATTTATGTGTCCAAACAAGGAATTATATTTAAAAATTTTTAAACTAATACACATACTATGTTAAATAAAAACATTGGCGCAAGACGCTCAAATTGAATATCATGAGAACTTTTACTTACCAAAATCCATGCAAAATCTTCCTTTTCGACTGGGATATAAAATCAGAGGATGACTACAATTATAGCAGTGTTCCATTATGTTCCTCAAACATCGATGTCTGCACATCTAGAAAACAATTAATATGTTATAGAAATCATTAGGCAAAAATCAAAATCGAATACTCAAATTGTTTGTTGAATTAAGAAGCTTATCATACTCATATAACATGTAAGTAATTTATTTATTATCTGATTAAAAGAAAGAGGAACAAGTGTGGATAAAAAAAAAATGGTTAATAACCATTTTCTGAAATACAAATTTTTATTGATTCAATGTTCATCATTAAAAGGCAACGTTTTTAAAATGAATATTATTTTATACTTTCTCATTATGTAATTAACTTTGAGTTTTTGAATCCATACATCTAGTATTCAACCTTTTTTTAACTGAGGAATTAGCGTAAAGCTAAGTCGGAATTTATTTTGCATCCCTAATCAAATTTTGAGATTTTGTATCTTATTCAAAAGAGACACGATAGCTGTCAAACCTTTTTTAAAAGGCTTAAACATTTGTTATTTTTGCCTTTATTTCAAAAAAAATTTTATACGATAATAACATAATGTCAAATAAATAATTAACAGAGTTATTATCATATTTTTTTTTGAAATATTAACTTGTTTGTAACTTTTTACATATAAATACGTTATTATACAATTAGTTTTAATGCAAATGAAGTTTTACGCGGAAGATTTTAAGAGCTATTCTTGTAGATGCTAAGGGAGAATATTGTTGGAGAAGACGGTGCAACGCAAAAATTTATAAACGATATAAAGACCCAGATATTATAAAATTTATTAAGATCAATAGACTAAAACTGGCTGCTCATGTATTTAGAATGAATGATTTAAACCCTGCAAAAAGGCTTGTTTCGACAAAGCCACAGGAACAAAGAGGAAGAGGACGACTCAAGTTGAGATAGATAGACGTAGTTGAAAAAGATTTTGCTGTACTAAAGGTTAAAAAATGGAGAACCATTGTCACCCAGAGGAATTCAAGGCAATATCTTTAAAAGAAAAGCCTTGACCCAACATGGGCTGCCTGCTATTGATGATGATAATAATGATGATGAAGTTTTAACGGCAGTCTAGAGTACATTTTGGTAAATTTTCGAATTGGGTTCTCTTAGATTAAAGCCTGGCATGTAAAGACGAATAAAAAAGTGCAGGTATTTATACCGAGATGGGTATGATATATAAATATACCAGAAATTACTCTTCAAGCTTTAATCGGAAGAGAGGAGAATACAGAACCTCAAATTCCGCCTTTGAATGAATGAATTGCAAACTGAAAAAGTATAGTGTAGTAGTACCCTGACCCAAACCATTCATTGGTTGTTCTAGTAGCAAATGATCTCAGATAAAAGGGAATATTTAAAAAGCAAATAATGAATGATTGAAGAACAATTTCAAAATACTCACTTGTTGGGAACGAGGTCCTGTTCGATTAGCGTTCACCCACATTTCTGTATAGTTCATGCAGTCAGTTTTGTATGGATATGGTAGAAGATGTTCTTCACGCTGTAATGTAAAATTTTGAGAAATACAATTTTAATTTCTATATTCAATGCGCTAGATATTTACTAAAAATACTATGAAATAATTCTCTTAAAATTATTCAGTGACTTTTATTTCATTTTATTTTTATGTTACTCAGAGCAGATAATTCCCGCCTCTTCTTCGTCGTGATTAAAATTATCACAAAAACAAGCAATATATAAAAAAAAAAAAAAAAAATTTAAATCAATTCCTACTTTTTTTTCACTATATTGCAGAAAGTCCTTTTTAAATAATTTTAATTCTTTTTTTTTTTAAGTTTATCTGGCGCCATCTATTGGTAGATATATGCAACTAAAAAAATTTAAATTAAAAAAAATTAAATTTAATTGCTGAATTAATATTAGAAAAACTGTATTAACATCAAGTGTCATCCACTACAAGTTCAAAAAAGGTATTTGAACTTGAGTAGAGGAATAGAAAGTATTTCGTTAACGATTGAAAATTTGAACAAGATATATATAGGGAGAGTGTGAGCTAATAGAAGAAATTGAATAAACATGATATTAAAAATACTGAATGAAATCATGAAATAAATCATACCAATTCTACTGATATTCGATACAGGAATCCAGGTTTCATGAAAATTCCTTTCTCAAACGGGTTCACGGCTTCAAATGGAGAATGTATCGAAAACAATACACCCGGTTCCGAATTTGGGTAAAACATTTCATCTTCTTCAGGATCAAAAACAAATTCAGCAGCATCATTGAATTTAACTATAAAAAATATTAATGTTTAAAACTATACAAGAGTGATTGCATAAATAAAGTTTAAGAACATTTTGCTAAATTTGAAATTATTTTAATCCTTTTAATATTTAATTACATAAGTTCAATTCCTTTTTACCTTTTAAGAATTTTTTTTACCTTTATACCTCAACTACTTTTTAAGAAAAACAATGCAAAAGAAATTTTATCAGGACCTGTGGCACATAGCATCACTGAAATTGCTGTTTACATTTATTGAGTGTCTTAAATAAATCCTTTCTGCCATAAATGTTTTATTTTAAAAGTAAATCATGCAAATAGACATCTGTGGTCATTATATTTGAAGTGGTTTTCTTTTTAAATGTCACAATCGCAAATACGTTTCCATACAACACATATCTAATAATATGATTGTTTTAACGCCATATATTCTATGGATGATATAATACTACTATTATACTAACGTCATAAATATTCTACCAACGCATTGTACTTATTTGGTAAAAAAACATAGGAAATATATGATGTGTTGAAAAGTGAATGGAAATAATGAATTCGAGATTTTCAATGAATCATTGTTCTTATTGCACGCTCAATAAATTTATAGAGACTGTAAGTTCATCCATATGTGTATTCTATTGAAATGCCCATTGCGATTTAGATTTCAATATAACATGAAGATAAATTTTAAAATTGCCATTGAAGAGCATTGACATGTGTTAGACCCTTTTGACTCTTAATTCCTATTGTTAGTATTTTGTCAACGAAATATATTGTTGTCTCACTTCCAAGATATCTTAATTCCTTAAAAATGTTGCATAAATTTATTACATTGAATCTTTTATATTTGCTTTTGGTGATTTTTCTTGATGGTGCAGGTCTGTTTTAAAGTTAGAGTTTTATTTTGCTTTTTCAAGATAAAAAAAACATGTTGAAAAATTTATTACAAAAAATTGGTTAGGATATTCTCATTATTATTTGAATTTTTTTGTCACTATTACCTATTTTTATATTTACCTGAAATAAGTGATATGAATGATTATTCCTTTTATACAAACTCGTGTAATATATATAACGCTTATTTCTTCAGTGTTTTCTTTCTGCTTCTTAGTTCAAATGATACGAAGCAATTTATTTATTACTGAAATCTATTTTGTAATCGTTAGCATCTAAAAATTAAATTAAACTTTCCTTTTCTTTTTATCCAGATTTCTTAAAGACCATTTCATTATTATTTGCTTAGCATTATTATTAAAGCCATTAATTACCATAAACGTATTATTAATATATTATTATTCATTACGTAAATTATTATTATAGGCATTCATAAACATAAACATTCACTATACAGAGGGTTAAATAGGATTCCCAAATATGAGAGATAATTTCTGAATTAAGTCCTAAACTTGATAATTTCACTATTAATGTAACTTCTATCCGTATAAAAGTTCTCGATCTATATATTTTAAAAAGCTGTTTTAAGAAAACTGCAATACAATATTTTTTTATTAATTAGATTTGGATACATTTTTTAATTTACTGTATCATAAAAAGAGACTCTTTTTAATTCATCATATATCCTTTCGAAACATATTTATATAATAACTCACTCAATAAAATGAATTTCAGTGCCATATATTTCAGTGCCATATATTTCAGTGCCATATATCAGTGCCATATTGACTTGTTCGTCACTTATTAGGATTGAAAATATACATCAGATGGAAAAAATTTTTTCGACCTATTCACATTTGTAATTCCTAATTATATAAATATTTAAGAAAATTAATTTTTCTTTTCAAACTTCTTATTAACTATTTCTTTTTTTTTTGTAATGAAATGTTTTGATCCCTTTTCTGTACTTTTAGTAATAGTTCAAGAAATCAAGTAAGAATTTTAAAATACATAAAAACAAAATGTATTTGAATCAACGACAAAAATCTCAAATTGATTATAAGTTTTACGTCTCCATAATTATTCACTCTTTATTGATGTCAAAGATTCTTAAGATTAATAATAAAGTTTTTAATTTATTTTCTTACTTATTTTCCTAGTCATATATTTAGGTTCGAGAGAGTTGTCAACTCGGTCATTAAGGGCAAAGCAAGATGCAATGTGGAATTCTTCTTCATTTGCTCGTGGAAGAGGTCCAACGAGTTTTCCTCTGATAAAAAAAAAAGAGAAATATATTGCATTTTTTATTGTTATATGTTTATATAACAGCAAAATTAAAGATAGAAAGCAAAAAAAAAGTACATAATTTATTGTGAAAGCCAAAAAATGTGTAACAAAATAATATTTAAATTGCACGTAACTTGGTCATAAAATCTTTAATTAGTTGCATTTAATGCAATAGATATCTTGTATGAAACGGCTAAGCAAATCACAATAAAGTTTTACTCTTATTATAAGTAAACTATTATTTACATCCTGTTTTCCTATCACAAAAAATGTTATATATACAAAATTATCCTAATTAAAGTTCTCTTGATTTGACAATTCTGCATTGTAATGATAACATATTTCTGATTGGTATTATTTAAAGAATGAAGACACAAATCTGCAAAAAAATGTTCCATAGTTGCAACAATGAAGACTCGTAGAAAAGGGAAATGATTGTTAAAAAAAGCAGGATAAAAAAAAATGTTATTATAAATGCTTGTTCCCCTCTGCGCTTTAAACTGAGATTTATTCATCCTGAATATGAAATATGTAGCAGCTAGTAAAACCTGCTTTATTGACTCAAATTTTACTACCCTATTTTAAAAGAGCCCGTCTAGCAGGCAGTATTTGGAAGAGAAAAGAAGTTGGCACACTCTTTATTCTGCTTTTGGAGTACAAAGAGATGAAATGACTTTCAGACTTTTAGTTTTGTTGTACCTTTTCAAGGCAAAAGACACTGGTACTTTTAGTTCATCTTCAATATTCGGATTTCAGTCAGAGCGCATATAATTCGGAGAAACAATGTGTTGTTAATGTTATCTAATTCCTACGACTTCAAGGTAAAAACAAAAAGAGTCCATTTTTGTTTACTACAATGCCCATCATGTTGACAGAGGGCAAGCGTCTTTAACTGTTTTATGAAAGTATGGGTAAAGTCGCAAAGTTCCCATGAAAATTAATAGTAGCTGCTTATATCTCTGAAAAGCTATCTGGAAAATATCTCGATTTTTGGAGTTTAGAAATTGGGCTGTCCAACATATAGGAAACATAAACTGTTAAGATAGATATCACCGAAATTGATTAAACAGTTGCAGCTAGTTAATTCTTTTAATCATACTCCCACTAAAATTTGTACAATTGTATTGTAATTGAGTATATATATTATAAACCACAATGTGAAAAAAAAACATATGTATTTTTATCTGTATAACGTTTTATAATCAACAGTTGCTGATGAAAATTTGGAAAAGTGTCTGATACTAAAATACATTGTTTATTTTTTTGAAATCAAAATTATATGATCATTGCATGAAGAAAAAAAAAAACAAATTTTCAACTGAAAAAAAGTGTGAAGAACAAATAATTTACGTATTTGGGAAAGGGTTACAAAAAATCCCGCTTCATTCATATAAGACTGAAATTGCTCCATCACTCATGAATTTATTCACTGTTGTTTCATAAACTACAACCTTACTGATTTAATCATTGCTTTTCAAAAATATTTTTAAAATTTTGATTCATTTTGTGATAGACTTTACACTTCGAATACATATTAAAATTTTGCCGTAATCTAAAAGAACCAGAGGTAGTAATTATTAAACAATAATTTGTTTGAAAGATGAATAGCTTTACATATCGTATGTTCCATGGTTTAATCAAAAACAAGTTGATTAATTAGTTCTAGTGATTAATTTCTAGTAAAATTTTCTACTACATTGTATAAATCATTAAAATTTGTCTCGTTGATGGTTTCATACTATCAAATAGATGGACGTAAAAAATAATAACATCTAGTAAATTTAAACACCACACATCAATGAACAGTTTATAGAAGATGCAGGTCATCAAATCAAGATACCAAAATTTTCCATCTTAACTATAATAATGATCTTAGGCAGAATTTTTAGAACCAATACTGGTTTTTATATTTATTCGTGTGTTAATAGAGTAAGTCTTTATTTCACAAAAACACCTGCATTTTTCAAATTTATTCATTTGCTATGCACTTTTTTTTTATTTTCCTTTTTGACTAGAAAATTTACATAGATAGTTTATTTAGTTGTTGGAAAAGTAATAAAAGCAGTTTAATGTTCTATTGTCTTAAAATTAGAATTATAAAATAAATTTATCGTAAAATATTGTTTTACATTAGAAGTTACAATCATAAAAAAATATATGATAACTCACTTTCCTACAAGCATATCATCACCTTTATGCCCAAGTTCCAGTATAGCTTTGGTTGTTAGTGAGACATTCAAATTGCTTATATCTGGTACCTGTAAAATGTATGTAATACATAACTGCTATTAATAATCACAATATAAAAATATATAATACATATAATAAGATGTATATCCTTCCTCTTTATTTAAATTAATAAGATATAAGCAATGAAACAAAAGACAATCACAGAAATTTGTTTGAAATGTTACATGAATTTGCTTTTTAATAACTTTTAGAATGAAAGGTTAGAAATATGCTGGAACTAGCAGATATGACACAGCGTTGTCAGCTGTATAAAAGAAAATAATTTTGGCTTAAACAAATAATTTAATAAAATAATTTTTAATGGATGAATAAATTATTTTTGTTAGTAGTTTTTGGCAAAATTAAAAAAAAAAAAATATCGGCATTGGGGAATTAAATTTTAACATTTTATATAAGCTCGCCTTAACCTGGTTAAATAAAGCATTCATTCTTATTCAATAATTTTTCCCCCTTTATGCTAATGTATGTTTATAAAGTTTTTTTCCCTCTTTATGCCAATTTATGTTCATAAAGTAAATCGAAACTATAACAATAAAAATAAAAATAAAAAATCTGCCTTATTTTTTACAATAAATTAAAGTATGATAGTGCTAAGTAAATTTAATGAATATATTTTTTGAAAATATTTAACTAATAGTTTCACCAGGTGGCGTAAGTAATTCTTTTATACCATTGCTCCCCTGGTAATGTGAAAAACAAAGGGGTCCAGTAAAAAAATGACGTTTTATTTAATGAATGAGCTAATGAATTTTTTTAGCAATTTATGGTTAAACATAAAAAAAAAAAGACAAAAAGAGAAATTGAAATTCAAAGTGTTTAGGAAATAAAAATAGATTGAGAATTTTTGCTTTATATGCATACATAATGGGACTCCATCAATAAAAAAATTTAGTTTACAGTATAGTTTTTGCTTCCAAGCAAAGTAGTATTTTTTAAATAAATATTAAAATTCAGAAATAATTTTTAAAAATTTCTGTTTTATTAACGAGTATAAATTTTTAAAGTAAATTTACATAAATAAAAAAATCAAATTTTTATTACATATTAATAGCTATTCAATCCGATAAGTACTTAATTATAGGCTAATTTTCATATTATTTATCATTGAAGTATAGAAAACTTACTATTTCACAATTGATTTATATAATTAATAAATATACTTTTGTTCCTATTTATATTAAAAATATAAATAGAATTATATTATATCAAAAAATTTATTTAATTAAAAATATAAATAAGTATCCGAGCAAATTTTTTTCACCGTAAAATTTGTAGATATTATAATTTAAAATTTATTTTATTATTTAATTTCATAAGTATTTATCTGTCTCTTAATTTTAAAAATAAAATGAATTAAAAAAAAAAATATAAAAATATGAGAGAAAGTTTGTAAAATGCATGATCTGAAATAATTTTCCTTTTTCTGATAATATTATGCACAATATTATAAGTCTGAAAATACTTTGTTAGATATTTTTTTTTTAATTAATGAAAATAAAACAATGCTCATGTTATTTTCAAATACATATACAGTAGAATCTCTTTTAAGTCGAACCTCGATAAGTGGAAAACCTCCACAATTCGAAAACATTTTTTGTTCTCTTTCCTTCAAGCCCGAAAATCTTCATTACTCAAAATTTCAATCATCTATTTGTCGAAATAATTAGTCAATCCCCACAAGCCATTTAGGTATATATTTTCTATCTGTATCTCGAACATTAGCAATGTTTGATTTTACAATGTTTGATTTATAACCTTTACAACTCGATCATTTGAAACTAATTACCTCTTATAGCTCGAAGAAAAATAAGTTACCGACTTTAAGGATTTGCCGGCAATGCACCATTGTTCCTTAGAAAGCAATGTATGAGCATATAGTAAATAGAATAACCAATTCTATGAAATAGCAACTCGGAAGAAAAAGAATTTTATGCTCTTTATAGCTTAGATAATGCTATAGATAGAGAACGATCGAATTGTGTAAAGCAAAAAAAAAAAAAAAAAAAAAAAATAATAATAATAATAATAACTGACTTTTTTTAATACATAATATTTTTAATTTTTAAGGTTGTTTCGTAATTATTTTGATTTTTATTGTAGTACATAATATAAATTTAAGTTGCAAATAAACATGTTTATTACCTCTGTAACTTGAATTTTTATTTATTTTACCTCTCTAAATCAAAATAAATTATAAAGAATCTAAACCTCTACAAGTCGAATAGTTCCTTACAAAATCCGCGTAAGTCGAAATCCTCCATAAGTCGAAAACTCTATCAAGTTCGACTTACAGAGGTTCTACTGTATATAAATTCTTTGAACGTTTAAATTATTAATGCTACACATACATACCTTTGTATTATTTCCCCTACAATAATGTGGATACGCTGTGCATAACTCTTCATCAGCTTCCACACAGTTATTTGGATAGGCAGCACAAAATTTACTTCTTTTTTAATGCTACAATTATGTGATTAATACAAATATAATGATTATCATTGAAAAAAAAGGCACATTACTTAACTAAATCAAAAATAAAAATTCAAAAATTAATTCATTTCTTTGTTTTTAAAATATTTAATTACTTTTAATACATTAGATTTATATTTATTTTTAATTTTTTATATTTAATTGGTTTATATTTATTTTTAATTTTTATTTGATTGTATTTACATTTTATATTACGCATTACGTTAATTCATTAAATGAAGAGTTTTACTCCTACTTGTTATGCAATTATAAATAATATATGAACTATAATTTTATAATAAAGACTCTGAATTAAATTTTTTATTATAATAAAACACTTTTACAAAAAACTGTAAATTATAATTGCTCTACAAAAGTTTTGAAAGCCATGACCTTGCATATCAAATTTTGAAAAGTTAAATTAAAAATTTTCACAGAATGAATAATATATTATCTTTATCTTTAATTTTTAATTAATTTAATCACATTAATATTAAACATTTTAATTATTCTGTAATCATTCCAGATTAAAATGTTTAAGTGCAATTACGAAACTGTAAAATATGGAACATTCTTTTGCACTGGCAATTTTGGCGAAAATCACATTTTTTTTTTAAATGTCTTATGAATAATTTTTAGAAACAAAAAAAAAAAAAAGTAAATTTATTTGCTTAAAATCATACTTCTATACTCTTTTTCATGATGAGAAATTAATTTTAGTTAATATAACATTAATAACAACAAGAAGAAGCAAAAAATTTCAATTAATTTTAATATTTATAATTTTAATTTAGATAATTGATTTGTAATAAACTTTTGTTTAATGTTTTTTTTTTTTTATAAAGATTCAAAAACAAGTACAATGAAGAAATATCTAATGAAAAAATATAAGATATGCAGATGAATGAAAATACTATGATTTTAATGAAAAGAAAGTTACAACGACTAGAAATTTGTGAAAATGTATCCTGCTGTGACGTATGATTGTATACGTCCTGGTAATGAATGAGTTCAAATGTTTGCTAGCATTTTAAATCGCGATATTCTGTGGTCACAGAATATGGCGACCTATCATGACCAGTCAGCTAAAATAGTGAACTTGTTGGCTAAGCAAGATTTGGGCATATTTAATCCCAGAAAATGTTAGTCATATATGTTTCATAATGTTATGCAATAAAATAGACCCATGAAGACCGTTTATAAAGGTTAAAAACAAACGTTCACAGGACAGCATCCACAAAACGCTGAACTGTTAACAAAATACCTAAACAATTAGAAGTTATCTGTTATCGTAGCAGATAACCTCTTCACACAATCAATGGTAGTAATAGCTGTGTCCTGCTGCGAAACAAAGTTTATTTAGGACAGCTGAACTTATCTCTTCCTCACAAGAATGGACAGTCATCTGTTCCGAGACTGAAAGAGGGATTCATCATTGAACACTGTGGGATTCAAGACTGCTGGCAATCATAATGAATGGACATGGTATCCTATGACTTTCTCTGTATTGGGGAGGGTTTAAAACTAAGTGATTTGAAGGATAACGTAATCATAATTTTATCTCAACCAAGTGCATTGAAATGGTGGTAAGTATCAGGAAGCATGGCAGAAGTAACATTATATATTTATGATGGAGAATGATGCCTTTAGTATAGTTCAGGATTTTCAAATTAGTGTGTTAGAAACTAGCCTCATGAAGACATTTATTAAGGTTAAAACAAATGTTCATCGGATATCATTCACAAACAGTTCAACTGTTAACAAAATAAAAACAATTAGAAATGATTTTATATTAAGTAGCAGATAGCCTACCACACAATCAATATGAGTAATGGCTATGTGTACCGCTGCGAAGCAAAATTTATTTAGGAGAGCTGAACTTATATCTTCCCACATGAAAGAAGGGCCATCTGTTCCAAGACTGAAAAGGGATTCATCATTGAACACTGTGGGATTCAAGTCTGCTGGCAAACATAATGATCGGACACGAAATCATATGGCTTTGTCTATATTCAGAAGGTGATTAAAACTAAATGATTTAAAGATAACATGATCATTGTCTTCCAGTACAATGAAGTGGTGGAAGTCTCACAGGTAACATAGAAGAAGTTAAATATATTTTATGATAGAGAAGGACGTCATTCCTGCATTTTCATTTTTGTTCCTTTTGCATCTCTTTTGCTTTTATATCATTTTTGCAAAGTTAATCATGACAAATAACTTTCAACTATTATTAATTATTTATTTGGAAGTCGCCAAATGACATAAATAGGGTTCCTCGTAACAATACTTGATTATAATCGATATTAACTTCAACAACATCACAGTGGTATTATTAGTAAAGCTTCCAGGGCACTGTAAATATGACGACAAAAATATAAAAGTTGTTGTTAATTGTTTTTAGGATGCCAATTATTCATTATAAATGCAAAAGAAAATATAACTGAAGCTAACATTCAATTTTATCGTTTGTGAAATGGGAATTAAAAAAATCTGCATGGAAATATTGGAGATAATCTGATTAATTTGTTGGTTGCTTTGTATTTATTTTTTTCAAAAGTTTAGTACAATATGTAAAATGGAGTAAGAAAAAATAAATCTAAAAATTAAACGATATAGGTAGAGAAACCTTTACTAATATACATAGCAATTATATGCAAACTTGCAAGTGATAATCCATCGCAAAACCGTTTTAAAAATTTAAATTATCAATTTTTTTAATTGAAAAAATAACAATTTTTGTACCATGACAATCTACACTAAACGTATTGTAAGTAAACTATATTTTTATGAAATATAAAAATACAATGCAAAACTACATTAAAAATTTAAAATTAGAAAAAGAAAATATACTTTTTTTTACTAATTCAGATGATAATAAACATTAAATATCCTAACTTGATGTATAAGGGACACTTATAATGATATATGAAAGCCTTACTATGAAATACCGTCAATAAGAGGAGATCTTTTGCTGAAAGCTGATGCCAAAAAAAAAAAAAATTAATAGATAAACAAATATAAAGTGAAGAAAATTCACAAGAAATTTACCCATTAGCATTACAAAAAGTGTAAGCTGGTGCTAGATACTTGTCTGGCTTGTTCATTTCAATGTTTATTATAGTAGGATATTGCATAACATAACACAAGAATTTGATGCATTGATATAAAAATCCAGCTGTAAATGAGACGAACACTAAAACACGGAAAACCTTCCTAGGAACATTGCCAGTCGAGACGATAGCCGCAACAGCACTCACGGACGACTCTTTGAATAGTTTTGACGCATAGTTCCTCACAGATCGTTGTCTTTGTAATGGTGGATTGTTATTGGTCTCTGTAGTCATTTGGGCGTCCTAGTCAGTACCTGTATATAAATAATGTGGCACTTTATTATTGTTAAAACATTTAATACCTTGTTATAAATATTAAGAGACATTCCTTTTATAATCTTTCAAGCTCTTTAAGTCTTTTATTCTACTTATATTTGTTTATCAAAAGCATTTTAGTTCCATTTTATTTCATAATTCATAAAAATGAGCCACATTTTTAAAAGACATTTGAGACTTTTATCATAATTATTTTTTTTTTTCAGTATTAATTACTTTAAACGATTATTAGTTAGCTTCCAATATTTATTTAAGTAAGATCTTTTACTGTATGATAGCAATATATCAATATAATATTTAATTTATGACTGAAAATAAACAATTCAGTTGAATTAAAATATGCATACACCTAATCTTAAATTAAAATTTATTTTACTACTGAATACAGAAGTTTACTTCAAATACAGAAGTTTTTCTTAATTTGAAGGTAACTGATGGTTGTTAAAGGATTTATTACTTTTTTTTTCTAAATCATTAACAGTTATTAGGAAAGCAGTGATCGTTCAACCATTTAATAGTTTTAAAAATATCTTTTATTAAAAATTATGCCAACTCAATCGATAAAAAAGCGCCTTTAGCTATAAAAGAAAACGCAAGTTTGAATCCACTGTTATCATTCATTACAATTCAATACTTTCACAATTAGCTTACTCAATGGTGAATGTAACATGACGTGAGGGTTTCGTATCCTGGACTGCCTTTGTAAGTTTACTAGGCTTACTTTCTCATATGCAGAACAGTTACATTTGAATGTCTTAACGGAAGACCCTCTGGTATTCGTAAACAAATGAAGGCGTATACAAAAAAAAAAGCTATTTCTAATTACTTTCATATGAATTGTAAGAAATTATTAAAATTTGGAATCATTGATACTTCAAAATTATCAGAAATTTATTTCAATATGAGCTTTTTAATGTTAATGAAAAACATAATGTTGAAAATTAATATTCAAATATCGATATCGTATTTATATCTTCTTCAAAGTACTCATGTTGTTTTTCTGTTGATGCCTCTTTAAGTTCATATCATTAGAATTTTACCTAAGACATTATAAAGATATTTTTTGTGATTCAGGAAAATCGATATAATTTCAGAGAGAATTTTTTTAATTATTTCGAGTATTAAATAATTATCATTTGGTATCAATTGCTTTTTCATATCATGTTATGTGTTATGTACTTCAATGTTTATTAGACAACCTCAGACTTTATACAATATCTCGTTTAAAAGCATTATTAAATTTTAAGATATTAATTATTAAAATCTACTAATTAAGATGATAATTATGATTAGGATAATTTCGTTGACATGAGATATTTAAACTTGAATTATTTTCAAATTAATAAATATTAGTAATTAACTTTTTGAAAATAAATTGATTATTTTGACGTTATAATAAAGTTAATAGTTTTACATTATATTTTGTATATGTGTGATATATTTAACGATTACATATTTTAACGATATTTTATAACATGGTAACACGAATAATGTGTTTAATATATATTTTTTTAATTAAAAAAATCTTTAGTGAATAAAATAATTACCAGAAATTAATTTTTAATTTTTACACTAAGATTCTTAAACTTTTAATTTTAACTTTGTGATCAATGCTTAAAAGTTCTAAAAATTAATTGTCTTATTTTGTAGTGTGGGAAATAAGCAATTAAACTTTAATTATTTTATGTAAATTTTATTTTAAAATATAAATATTTTTGTAAAGAAAAATGTTTTTACTCAAAAATGTTACATTTTATTATTTAGGTGAGAAAAATTATTAAAAAATATATTATATTCATAATAAATTGATATTCAATTAAGTTATTTACATTATACATACAGAATAGGTAGTACTTAATAACAATAATTCATCCTGATACTGAATTTTAATGTATCTATATATTTTATTGTATATTTTATAGTATATATATATATTTAGATATATATATATATAAATTTAGATACATTACAATACATTATTGTATTGTATGTGTATTGCATATATTAATATTAATTTTTATATACAACGAATAATTACTCATTTTAATTAATTTGAATAGCAAAATTTAAACAAGTGTGATTTTGTTTTAACACAAATAATTAAAATATTATAGTGAAACAAATAGATGGAACATTTTTAGCATGATACAATAGTTTTGCACATTAGATGAACTCTAATAAGCATGTTTTATTGCAATATTTTAAAAATAAATGAATGATAATTAAAAAAAAAAGTGAAACCAATATTTTTTTCATTTATTATTCTTTTTGCTATACCTTTCTCAAATTAATTACATTAAAAATATTGCTTGGGTAATAAATTAATGAAGTTTATCTTATAATACAATATAAGCCTGTTATGAAATTTGCTAGCACTAATTTATCAAAAAACGCTCAATATAGAACTATATATATAACTCAATGTATATATATATATATATATATATATATATATATATATATATATTGTGTGTATGTATTTATAAACAGTTATTATTGATTAATTTACTGGATTATATTATTTTAAACAAAAATTTCACTTAAAATCGAAATTTTGAAACATTGTACAGATATTTAAAAATATTATTTGAATTTTTTTCTACAAAAATACGCTTAAAAATTTGAAGCGCATATAAAAGTGTCAAATGTTAGATTCTTTTAATAATAATCCTGATGTAATAAAGCAAAAATTATGAACAATGTTTCTTTAAAATAAAAATAGTTCATTTTTATTGTCATATTTTCATATCGTTTAGTTACTATTGCATTTTAATTATTCATTGAAAAGAATTAAATAAAAGAAGGTAATTCCATGACATATTTAATGAATTATATTATAAGAAATAATGAATAAGAAAATTTTAATCTCATAATAATTAATAACAACTAATTATAATTTAAATTAGAAATGATAAGAACATAAATATAAAAATGATTGTAAATTATAATAAACTAGAACAAATAACTTCTAATAGTAGAAAATAAAGTTTTTTACTTACTTCAATTATTTATTAATTTCTATAAAATCAATCAGACATCAGAAGACATATATTTAAAAACAAAAAGATTCATTTACCAAAGTTTGAGTGTCTGAAAAACATTAAAATTTTAGATAAAAATAATTAAAATTAATAACACACCAAGAACTTTTGTCCAAATTTTAAAAAATTTAAAGTTATAGGAGAGTTGAAAAACAGTGTTTCAACAAGTGCGTTCGCCTCGTCAAAGAATATGAAATTTGTTTCACCTATCATAGATGATTTGCTGCTTTTGTGCATGCGCGTTGGCCTTTTAGGGAGGCTTCATAAAATATTTCCTTTGTTCATTTTTTTTCTCTGTTTTCTTGGAACCCAAATGCAAATGTGAAACTCCTGTAAATAATAATTTCTCAAAAACAACAACACACAATAACAGTTATAATAGTGATCATTAAATAATTTATACTTTTTTAATATAGATATTTCGAATAGTTAAAATAATATCAGAAGATTTAAATGATTTAGTTTCAAAATTTAAAAAAAAAAAATGATTTGTAATTGAAAATACTGAATTTCTTTTCTAAAATTTATTTTCCGGGTGCTTTTCGAGAAGTTGTAAAAAGGAAAATTTTGATAGTTGTAATATTTTACAAGTGGATAAATGACAATAAATTTAAAGATGCAATAATATTTTCTTTTTTACGGGGTAGGATTGTAATCCCTACTCCAAACAGTCACGTTAGACCGGGATCTATTCTTTAAATTGTATTCCGAACCCTTCAAACCTCTATGGCCTGCCGGGACTCGAACCCGAAACCTGTGACATCGAGCATCAGAGCGCTGACCGCTGGGCCATCAGGCCCGAATTTAGTATATCTTTTGTTTAAATTCAATTTGATTTAAATTATTTTTAGTTATTAAGCCGTAAATAACCTAAGACGTTTTTCAAAATCATTTAATGCTTGGAATTAAATATTTGAATATACTTAAAGATAACATCTTAATTTGGTGAGTATCAATTTCTTTGTACATCTAATTTATAAAGAGAAATTTCATAAATAGGCAGGATATCGTTATGTTAATAACCATATAAAAGATTACGTGTTGAATAAATAAAATGGTGAAATTGATTGAAAAAGGATACCATCTAACAGTATGAAAGAATTATAGATAATGTGCCCGTAAATTGCAAGCATTCTTCTTATTAGAGTAAAAGCTCCCAAATGGCTCATTCAATCTACTACCATGAGATTACAGGCTTAATGGATAATTAGAGCAAAGGTAATTTAATGTAATCTACAAACTCTTGTAACAGAAAAAAAAAATATACGCCGAGAAACCTACTCCTTCTAGTATTTATGTTATCGTATATTTTGCTAAAATTATACTATTTATTTTTAATACATAACATAGGTATTTCTAAAAACTGTTAATTGATTATTCACAGAAATTGAATTTGATAACTTTTAATAAATTTTGCGAAGATGTATTGTTATTATTCGATTTTATTCGTAGTTATTATTAAAATTGTGATTTTTTTTTATTATTCTATGATTATTTCATTCTAAAAAATGCAGTGAAAATTTGTCATAAATGATCCTGATTTTGTAGTTCAGAAAGGTATTATGTTGAGAAAGGAAGATGAGAAGAAAATCGAAACAATCAGATGCTATTCCTGAAAATATTCTTCATTTGTAGAGTACATAATTTTTTTAAAAGAAATGATCTTTCTTTGTATGTAGCAGTCCCTTCAAACGTGAACGTTTTAAAACAAACCCATAGCTGAACAACACTGAATCTGTTACTTTTATATCATCCAATGACAAAAGATCAGTGTGACGAGCATTTAACAATGAATAAACAGTAAGCATAATAATATAATAATACCTTTAATTAATTACCAATAAACTATAATAGAGAGGAATACATTTTAATATTATATACTAAATGATTGGTGACCTTTTTTATTCCTTACTTAAAATGATCAAACTGTGTTGTCATAAAAGTTTTTACTTTGTACTTAATGAAACTTTTTATTATCTTGTTTTGTAACTGAAAATTTATCTGATGATGTTAATAGTTATTTATGTTTCATGTTGTTGTTGTCCATGCCAAATCGCTTCTCCTAAACTGTTCAAATAGTCAAAATTCAATTTAATACTTTAAATATCATGTCTTATTTTAATGTCTTAAATTCTATTTACAAAATATAATAAAATTATTTCAGTAAACAAATAATAAAAATTTTATAAACGCAGATTATTTTTTTCAATAGTTTACATGGATTTACCTCTTTAAACGCACAAATCCCAAACTCAAAACATATACCAAATACAAAAATATTTTATTGTGAGTAGTTTTTAGATTAAAATTTTAGAGAAGATTAAAATTTTTAAAAATTAAACTCTAAAGCAATATTTTCCCTCATAAAAGTCCCCCTCAATTTACATTTTATTTTAAAAATATATTATGAAAATATATTTTTAGGAAAACAAAAGGAAATGTAAAACTGTAACGTTTTCCCATAACTCTAAAAAAGCGAAAATTAACTTATAACTAGATACAAAAATAGCCGCCATCCTAACAACAACGTGAACAAAAATATTGGTTTTGAACTAATAACATATAAGTTTACAGCCCATGTGTAAATGTAATAGAGAAATAAACACTAAATAACTATAAATGGATCTACTTTTTATTGAAAATTTAAATGATTCAATAACGTTTGATTTAATTTAAAAATTTTCGTTGCTTTGCTTTATAAGTATTATCAGCTGTATATATAAAGCAGAAATATATTAAAACATGAAGCGTCTATAAAATTTAAACAACAATGGATAGTACAAAATTTCGAAACAGAATTACTGTTTTTACGTACAGAAATAAGCATCCACTATTTCATATATATCAAAATATTGCGATGATATTCCAGTACAATTTGTTTGAAAACAAAAGCTAAAAGAGATTTTGATGGAAAAGGATTAAAGAATGAATGGCAATAATATTGCATTAAAAGTCCTAAGTCATAGAGTTCTTGGGAAATTTTGATACAAAATTATGCAATGAAACGTATAGTGAAATTTTATGGTAGCAATTGAAACAACTCGCCAAGATCATAAAAAAAATGAACTGAAAAAGACGCCAAAAAATCTGAGTCAAAGATGTTTATGATAGCTTCTCTTCATAGTAACAGATGTGATTTGACCTAACGATATGACTGGTCGGGATGATATTAGGCAAATTTAAGCACCAAATTGTTATTTTATTTGCACTAAAGTTCATCCCTCAGCGCTTTCAGACGTATACGTCCTCGTCGTTAAGACTTCATTTTAAGCCTCTTATGTATACTGGGTTTGAAACAAGTGCCGTTTCGTCATTTGCATTCGTCGGACTGACGTCATTTTAGCACTAGTGACCGAGCCGAGGTTTTTATTGCATAATTTGCATCCATTATTTCCCTCATGTTTGTACATTTGTGCCGCAGTGTCTTTTAAATAACATTTATTGATCATTTCTTTCTGTTTTTCTTTTAGGATTTATTTGTCTAGTCACCTTCCACTTTTGTCTGCATTGTAGTATATGTGAAAGTATATGTTCAGTGACCTAAGTTAAAGAAAAAACAGATTTTTGTTCCTTCTTTCCAAAGAGTGATATAAATTATTGATCAAAAGTTAATTTAATTTTTTTAGAAATAATAAAATCACATTAAAAAAAATCTAGTTTTTGTACCAATGAAAATTTATAAAAATGTTATGTCCAATGAAAAAAATCAATTAGAAACCATGAAAAGGGTAAAATAAATGAGTGGATGATGGTTATGTGAAAGGCATCATGACTTAAAATTGTTTATTCTTTAAAATTGAACAAAGAATAAATTTTTAAAAAAAAAAAAATCAAGATAAAAACATAATAGCATGATAAAAACTGAATAGTGCATGATAAGAACAAGATCAAGTTTCATTATAAAATGATGGAAACATTGAAATAGCTTAGAACATTAATTTAAGTCAATGCTAAAGTTTTTATCACATATGTTCTTGTGAAAATAGAGTTTAGAATACTCAATATAATAGCTAAAGTGAAATAAATGATTTAGAAATTCTAAATAACACTCAATAACTTGGAACACTCAATATAATAGCTAAAGTGAAATAAATGATTTAGAAATTCTAGGTGTTTGAAAGTATCTGCCAGTAGGCAGATGGCCTTGACACATCATGGGATTGCTGCCCCAATGAAAAGAAAGAAGAGATTTTTGCAAGTATCATCAGATAACCATAAATTAAAATATTTTACATTCTACAATAAAATGCAAAAAATAAATAATCGGCATGTAGGGTCTAAAATCACAATGGAAAATACAATGGAACACACAATTTTAAAAACACCATAAAATGCTTATCACACCATTATCAGCTGGTTCACTTCTCACAAGTCAACAAATAAATAAGTAAGTCCGAGTGATGTACTTCATTCTCTATTTTAGTCTGAAGTAGCTTTTTGAATAGCAAGGCCTCTAAAAAATAATCTCTTGCTTACAAGTGCTCAAGCGAGGCACTTATAATGTTTTTAGGTAACAGTCATCACAAAGTTTTTTTTTTACTCTAGAAATATTTTTATTTGTGTTCTTTAACCAAGAGATTCATGTGCCAGAAAATAGATCCACTTCAAGGCACTTGTAAATATCCGTTAGATTCTCTTCACAGAAATAAGTGCAATTAAACTAATTTTCATTGTTAAGAAGCTTTATGAGTATACTTTTGTCCTAGACAGAAAAGTTAAGCTAATTAGTTTCTTTATTATTTAAATGTATGCAAAATTATTCACATCTATGTTGGAATTAAAAAAAATACAAACTTTGGCCTTTCTTCAGATTCTAGCTAAATTTTATCGACTACTAATTTATATAGGATTATAGTTTCATTATTTATATAGGATTCCATAGAGTTTCATCATTTAGATAGGATTTTATTGATTTTCATCATTTGATAGGATTTTATTGATTTTCATCATTTGCATATAATTCAATGGATTTTCCTCATTAATGTATTGTTTTAAAAATTAATTATCCTCATTTTGTAAAACTACACTACATTATTGCTTCGTAATCTTCTATAAATAATTGAATAATCAAATTTATAAACGTAAATGATTCATTTAGAAAAGTGATTAGTTAATAGTATTATTTAGACATTATTTATATCTTCGTTTAAATAATATTACCTAAAATTGTTGGATGATTCAAATAGATAACATTCTTTGTCAATTTTAATATTTGAAATGATTTTGTATTTGCATTAAAATAATTGTTAGTGCTTTAATGTATAACAATATTCAGAGTGCTTTTTGTCTTAAAACAAAATATTTGAAAGTATGAATCATATTAAAAAAAAAACAGGGTAAGAAAAGGCAGTTAATTTATTTTATTTAATTGTTATAGATATATTTTATATCACTATCACAAGAGACCTGTAATCTAACTCTGTCGCATAGGTTTTTAAGCTGCATGTAAATATCGCATTGCTATAGAAACATCGCTTTTATATCTAATGTAATTTGATTTTGTATCTTTTATCTAGCATCATTATTAAAATTTTCATTGATTAGTTCTGTTTAAACACAATATTACTGTTTTGCGATAAATCCTTATTTTTTGAAAATCAGTGTTTATCACCAAACGAAACCAGTGTATATTTTGGAAAGCATTAATCATCCTTCTCCCTATTGAAGAATTTCTCCCTATTGAGAAGGGGAGTTCAAATCTTTGTATGCATGCATACATATATGAGGGTGGTATGTATGCCTAATATTAATGTTAATGACTAATTCTAATTATTTCTATTTCAAATAAAGACTTTTTGATATTTCATTAATGCAAATACAGCAGAATATCATTAATTTTTCCAAAAGGAAAGATAGAATTTATTTATCTTAATTTACATTTTTTTTACCTGTCCCATATAAAAATTACCTGAAAAATGAAAACATATATTCGAAAAACTGGTTTCTGATAAAAATGTTATATAAAGGGCAGAATAATATTTGAAAATTTTAAGTCATTAAATTTATTCTTATACACTCGCTTAGATTTGTGATACACACATGATTTCTAAGTAATTCATTTTTAATAATTATTTTAAGAAAAATTTTTGAAACAAGTATATTTAAAATTCACAAGAATTTATTTTGTAACGAACTAAATATAATTTGATTACAATCATGCAGTTTTTAAGAAGTACTACTATAATTGATATAAATATAATTTTAGTTACTTAGGGCAACTAATTATTTGTTTTATGCAGCAATTAATTGGGAAACTTCAAAAAAAAAAAAAAAGTTTATTGTATAAAATTATTTAATAAATATATAATTCTCAATGTAGTGTGTGTAATTCTCAATAGATGTCAGCACTATAATTTTCTGTCAACATTGAATCTTCGAAGGAATCATACAGAATCAAGTTGTACCGAAGGAATTACGTTAAGAAGTGCTTGAAACTATTAGAACGACATTTATTTCTCCAACTACCTTCATTTGTACAATAAAGTAATCTGAATTACATGAAATAAAAATAAGAATAAGTAGACCTGATTGTCGATGATAAAAACAACAACAATCTGTTGAATCTTTTGCGATTTTGAGGCAGCAATAAAAATAGCATCTGAGTCTGAAATTATTCAAAAGTACCCCAAAATGTATAGTAATATAAAAACTGATATTCATTTTGAAAGCGTATGACAGATATTCTTTGAAGGTACAAACAAGAACCATTTTTATTCATACAGCGATTTATAAAATTCTCCATGCAGAACAAAAAAAAAAATAAAAATAAAAGAGTTTCTGTTTCTTAACTTTATTTATTTTTAATTTAAGAACACAATTCTAAACAATTGCGACGAAAAAAGGTTGAATGCCATTAGAAAACAAATCTAATGCTATTGTTGCTCTCAAATACCAGGGATAGTGATCTAAGGTCATTTATTATAAGAAGACATATATGTATTGTATAAGATTCAGTTGTATCTATGGGAATTAGTAAGAATCCTGGTGCCCTATACCAAGATTGAATAGTTAGAATTTGAAATGAACACTCCCATATAGGACGTGTGGAATTTCACATATCTCCCTGTATCTTCTAACCCTATGAAATGCCTTTCTGGTTTAAAAATCTATAGTACCCAGACCCGGTGTAGACAAGAAAGTTCTTAACTCGACTTTACTAGTTTAATTTACACCGAGTTCTCTGAATTTCTAAACCAAGCCCTCTATCCTCCGGCCTTCGGAATATTTCCGTGTTATCATCGACTCAGTCCTGGCAAAAAGCCAATACCATGGGAAAACATATGTGAACAATGAATTCGATTTAAATCGAGTGTACAGCAGGGAAAAAATTTTTGTCCTCTTTCTCACCTTTTCTTCTATTGTGAACTTATAGATCAGGGTCGTCTGTCAAACTGTTGCCGACCGGTCTTCCAGCAAAATGAATTGGGGACGAAATCCAAATTGAAGTATTCCAGTTAGATAGAAAATAAAGAGGGTTCTACCAGCTATGACACTAGTAAGACGTAAGCAAAAGATTAAAAAATAATGTCAAATTTTAAAATATTGCTTAATTTTATTTTATATTAGTGCAGTTTCCTAAAAAATCTTGACTCATTTGTCTATTTGAGTCAATGTCAATGACTCATTTGTCTATTTAGATTAAAAAAATAAATATCTCTGCATTAAGCAATTTCATGCAAATGTAAAAATATTTAAAAAAATATAGTCTGTTAATTGAATTATTCTGCAATTTTTTTTCTTCCCGGCTTTACCTTACTACCCTAAAAGAAGATCGTGGATCTGAAAAACTCTTAAGTTATTTAGCTGCTTGATTCTTTTTGATCAGATGATTGAAGAAATTTTTTTATAAAATTTGTATTTTTTATAAATTTTTTTTTTTTTTTTTTTTTGGAAGCACTGAGAGTTAAACGATTTATTTCTTGTTCTATGGAATTATAGGACGTACAATAATTATTGTACCCATTATTATAACTAATGGAAAATGATGAGAAAATCATAAATTCTTATCATTTTGCAGTGCAGTTACATAAGTTTACGAATTTCAATGTTATTTCATTTAGTTACACATCCATTCTTCAATTTTGAAATTTAAAACCAAGAAAGAAATAATGTTGAATATTGAAAGTTCTGTAGATTGACAGCTATGTTAAATATATGTAAATGAAAAAAAAAAATTAAGACAAAATATTCAAATGTACTATATTTCAAATTATATATTATATGTACTTATAGTATATATATGTACTAATATACTTATATACTATATTACTATATTAAAAATTTATTACTATATTCGTTATTTATTCAATAAGAAATCTGAAAACCTTGTAATGAAATACAGGATTTTTTTATATGTTTAGGCATGATATCAGTGAGGTTATCACCGATTTTCTGGGAAATATTTTGCCATGTTGAATTTGCATTGGCATGTAATCCATCAAATTTCCTTGTATAGATATTTTCCCTTTTCTGGAGAATATTACGCAATGCTGCAATATGGGTGCCAATCGCGAACCAATGGTGTATCAAACATGCTCTATGGTATCAGAAGACAATGTTGTTCAGTGTGATATGTTCAGATGACATATGCTGTTACAGCAATACAAGTAAAATACGAACTGGCGTGTCTTGTTGAGGCAGCATTCTCAGCTATAAATCTGCCGTTATATCGATATACGATATAATGACATATTTATAATACAGACGCCCACCTACCATACATGATATTCTCAATCATAATTCCAGATGTAAAACAAGTGTGATATTTCAAGGCATATGTCTATTAATGAGGTCTGAACCATCGATTAACCATCTGTTCTTAGTATATCTGCATCGAATCTGTGGATTAATCGTTAAAAATATTTCTCCTTACTAAATTCCATTGCCAACTTGCTCTGCACCATATGGGCCATCGTGTGTAGTGTCTTAATGTAAATGGATAACTAGTAAATAGATATTTAGTTTGTGGTCAAATTCATATATATATATATATATATATACACGTATGTACATGGTAGGATGTAGCACCATAAAGATTAACCATTCAAGAACAATCACAGAACAATATTTAATTACGACACACACCTACAAAACAATTACAAACAATTAACATATCAATAGCACAAGCGTCGTTGCCACTGAAGGCCCAATTCCTTGTTCACTTCACCCTCTACTCTTCACCAAGATACTGGAATTGCGCATTTCGCCTAGGAATAAAAACACCATCCAGTTATCAGGCCAAATTGTTAGATGGATGCTAATGCCATCTAGTAGGAAAGGAGGTGTCGAGTGCATGGCATCTATTACCACATATACCACAGCCATTACTATATATATATATATATATATATATATATTATAATCAATTTCATTTATATACTTTTTACTAAAACTGTTAAAGTTATTTTAATATAACACAGAATAATTTATTTAATAAATCATTATTGAATATTTAAGGAAATTTTCAAGAAACAAAATCATTATCTTAATATTTTAAGCGAATAATATAAATTACCAATTAATACTAGTTCAACGTTTACTGCTTTTAATTACAAATTTATTAATAATAATAATTTATAATAAATTATTATTATTATTAAATTTGTAATTTAATTATGCCTAAAATTATGCTTAGTAATTTTGTTAAAATTATAACAGCATAATTTCAGAATTAAAAAATTAATTTTTTATCTCGTATGCTGATAATTTTTATGATAAAACTTATAAGTTCGACGTACATTTTAATCAATTTGTTTTGTCCTGTACTTTTTAAGAGGTAGACTCATTCTTCAAAAAAGATTTGGATATACTATTTTATCCTACTTTTTCAATAAGAGAATTCTGTTGTCTTCATTATATTTGAGATATTAATATTTAAATTTTATAGGTATAACTTTAACCACGAATTTATTTTTGACATAATAAGTTCTATTTCATTACGCAAAGAAGTTATCAGTACAGTTATCAATTAAAATCCTTAAATTAAATTGTATATTTCCTTTTGAAAATTGCTCTGAGTTGTATTAGTATTTACAATTCCTAAATTATAAAATATTAAACAAAATATTTGTAACAAGAACTATTTTACTAAATCCAACACATAGACGAATTAAGTGAACAAAGAAGTTTAAACTTAGAATAACAGTAATAATTAATTAAATGCAACTCTTTTGAAAGAAAAATTAGCGTTCATAAAATTAGTTATTTGGTATGTTAGATTGTTTAGCACTTATTTAAGTTTTTTTTTTTTTTTTAAATCCAGTGATATTCTATGTCAATTTCTTCAAACTAGAAGTTTTGGTTGACTCGATTAAAAAAGAAAGTTTTTAAGCAAACACTTTATTACAAAAATTTAACTTTGAATTAGCAATTTGTTTTAAAAAAAAATTTTATTTTAAATGTTTTATCCAGGAATATAAATGTATTAATACCTTGAATATTATTTAGGAATTTAAAAGTCAAGAATGCAAAAAAAAGGAACAGTATCGCAGTGTTAAGCACTATTGAGGTTGAGGTGTCAAAAAAAAAAAAACATGTGCTAGTTCCTAAATCCTTTGGCAATCCTCCACTTGGTTGCCAATGAAGCATAGTAATGTTTAGGAAAATAAAAGAACTTTTATACTCACTGGCATAGTGTCAAATGAGATTCTTCATGAAGCTTTAAACGCTACCTGGTATCAGATTTTGCCTACACCTTACATTATTACTTTGGCACTTTTCATTACTTCATTTATCAAAGTCAGGAAATTCGAAGTAAAGATCCATCAGTTAATTCGTTGAAAAGCGTTTTATTCTGCTAACTCTCATTGGGACAGGTGTTTGGAAAGTGAGCGAAATTGCTTCGTCATAGAATTTCTCGGTTCATGTTAAAAATATACATACATTATACTAATACAAACTCAATATTTCAATATTATTTAAGTGATTATAGCTAGTAGTTTTACTTTTAATGATGCTTTTTTATCGATTTTATTTTAATAATCACTTAAGACGATAATGCTGCTAATTAATCGAGACAAATATCTGAAACATTGGTTCATATTAACGTTGCAATATTGTTCCTTCTTGAAATTTGAAAATTGTTAAATAAAGGGGCCATCGTATCTGTTGTGGTAACCCAATTACAACATTCAAACATTTGGCAAGATAAAAGGTTTTAAAAATTATTGTTGTAAAGAAAAAAAAAAAATTAAACAGTGTGTAATATTATCAAAATTTTGATAAAAAGGAAAAGAAATTTAATTTTTAACATTCATGAAAATATATTTTTTATCTTTTTCTATAAATAAATGCATAATGATTATGATATTTAATATAATGATAATAGCATTTTCAGTTTGAGTTTTATTTTTTAAATGTTCTTTTAAGCTTTTGTTTTATAGATTTTTTTGGCGTAATAATAATTTATTTTGGTATAAAATAAAAATAAGAACTTATACTTAAAATTACTTATACTTCCTTATGATACTTAACTTATAATTACTCATCATACTTAGTAACCATAGTCTCCTTAACACAATAAATAATTTTATGAATTCCTATCTAAAACAAGTTTGCGCAAATTCTATTAATATAAAAATTATAAACACTACTAAATCAGAGAAAGCTGTAAATTGTTTAAATATAATAGTTTACATAAAATAATTTCTTGTAAAATATTATGCATTGAAAGATTGTATAAATATTAAAGCAGAATTATAAATCATTACATCGATTTTGCAATTCAATACTTGAGTTATTTCAGAGCTTTATTCAAAATATCTTTTTAGAAAAACTTGTAATTTAACAGATAAATAAAATAATAACAGAAGATTCTGTTATTTTTTGCATTATTTTAAACAAAAATTTTTAATAACTGATTTTGTAAATTATATATGATAAATATGCTTTAAAAATATTTATACGATTCAGCTAAATATAACTGCTAATTAAACATATTAAAGAATATATCACTTATTTAACAATCATATGATCACTTCAGAGACCATCTAATCTCAAAGAAATAAATAATCTGTCAAATTTGAATAAATGGTTTTTCAATTCCGGACAAAATATTGTTCCGTTGTCTTTGAAAATTGAGGATGCTTGATATGTTTAATTTCTGTTTATTTTATGAAATAAGATTGAAAAATATTTGATGTACAAGTTAAATAAGCTATTATAAATTAATACCTCATGTAAAATTATGCTTATAAATATTAAAAATTAAATTTTCACATCAAATATTTCCCAATAAGGATGATGTAACTGCTTTTTAATTTGATACAGCAATCATTGTTATGATGAATATTTTCCATAATGGAAACATTTTTGTTTATTATAGTCTACTAAAATGTTCTTTATATTTTGACGAAAATTTCATTATTCATCAGACACCTTTACAATAAGGTAGTTTTACTGTCGGACTCAAGGCCTGCCATATATAAATTATCGGGTCATATGAAGCACCCTCCTCTAAGAATATGAGCATTTCTTGAAAGATTGACGATAGAGGAGCTACACATTGTCCCCCTAGTAGGTCCCTGAAGATGGCATTTTTAGATAATGATCAAGGAGATTTTCTGGCTAAGAAGGGCACACAGATAGTCCAACAGTCAAATACTTGCAAACACTTTTCGTTCCATGAGATTTAGATGAAAGGTATTACACACTGCTTGTATCTCTCCTCGAGGAGTTGGAAGAACATTTTGGAATAGGATATTTTGAACCAACTTCGTGAAAAAGCTGTCGCGGAATTTAGACTTGTGGTGCGCCATGACTGTTTGGCGAGTCACCGCATTGCCATTTTTGATAGCCCAATTATTCATTATTCAAGAAAGCATTTTCAATAATTTCTTCCCTTTATCTTTCTTAATCTTTCTTCTGCAAAAACCTTTTTCATTAAATAAGGTTATTCCTTAAATAAGAAATAACGAGGTCTTCATATGTCTGTTTTTTTTATTTGCTAAGTTTTCAAAATCACTAATATCGATTTAGAGAAAAAATGTTTTCAAACTTGAAGAGATTTTGCCCAATAATTAAATAGAGAATTTTCAAGTTACTTTTTGATTGTGAGGAATTTCAATAGTCTGTGTCAGGTAGATGAATCATTGTAACTTGAGATCTTCTGTACTCGGTACAAGTTTTAAAAAAATATACTTTACGTAAAGTAAAAAAATTCAACTATGGCTGTTTATAATGCAATTGTTAGTAATATGCTCTTGAAAAGACATAGTTTTACTAATGTGCATAAAAATTTTTCTACAACGTAATGATTTTGTATATTGACTGGATTATCGAAATTCCTCACATAAATCCTAAGTAATTAATTAAACTGACTCTATATCAGTATTCTTTTTTAGATCTTGAGCATGCTACATTGCCTTTCTTGAAGAAATATCTTTTTTTACTATAAGAAAGCATGACTCAAACACGTCCGCAACTTGAACTAAAAAGAGACTCCAAGCCAAATGCCAATAAATCCACCTATATAGCTGAAGGCTTCCACTTCCTGAAAATAATTTTTTATGAATTTCATTTTTTAAAAAGAATCTCGAAATACTGAAATGAAACATAACAATTAATAATTAATTAAATCTAGATCATTAAATGTACATATTAATAATAAATGATTTATTATATATACATATGGCATGTGCACATTAAATTTGTGAATTTGTTTTAGGTGCTCACTAAAACCAATAAAGTAAAGCTTAACAGTTTCTGAAAGTTCAATGGGCTATACAAACTAAAAACAAAATTGAGTCATCAGAAGTCGAAATTTCATATGTTAATTATTTTATTCATAATTTTAATTTTTATTCATGCATTGATTGCTTAAAAAGACATAAAAAAGGAAACATTAAAAAAAAAAGCATTGCGTAAAAATGAAAATTTAATTTCTAAAGATATATTACAAAAACAAATTTTAAATTAAAATGCATTATCCTTTTCTCTCTTAGATCATCATTTATGTCAATCTTCATTATTTCGATGAATATTTAATAAAGCTGAACAAAGAAAACCGGAGCCTCAATCAATAAACTCAGAGCGATAATGAAAAAAAAAAAAATTGCCACTGATAAGAAAAACATTGATTTTTTTTTAAATACTAAACATTTAGAAAAACAGAATTGTGTCTAAATGTGGCAGTGACTAGAAGTCTGAACACGTGAGCACATTTTAATTTTGGGTTTTAGGAGGAGAGCTCCAGCCCGCCAGCACCCCCTCCCCCCCATTCTGGTACTCGCCTTAATATCAATATACACAATCCAGTCACATTAATGTGACCACCTGTCAAAAGTCAGAATAACCACCTTTGGCAGAGCGGGACCTGATATACGTTTCTGCAACCCGATATACGTCAACGATTGAAATGCTTTCCGATGCCCTAGGACATCCTTTATATACACTCCACTGCGATGGGCTGCCACCTGCCTTTTGTGATTGGTTATATCACTTTGTCGTCGAAAGTAGGTAGTGGTCACTTTAATGTGACTGACTGTGTATACATTAGCCATATTTAAAAAAAAAAATCGAGCTTAATTGTTTAACGATGCTTTTAATTTAAAAAAAAATACTATCTGATGATATTTAAAAAAAAAAAAAAAATACAATTATTATTTTCGCTTTTAACCAACTATGTTTGACCTTTTATATTCAGCTTCACTATCTCTGTTTAATAAAAATAACCTCATATAGATAATAAGAAATTTTGAATGAAAACTCCATTAGTATGACATGTTTTATTATGAGTATTTCTTCATCTATTCTTTTTAATATCTCTTCATCCTGGTGAGTTATTGATGTCGAATTTTCTTAAAAATATAATATTTATTAAAGTTTTATTTCAAAAAAAAATACACGAATTTATTTTGATTCATTCAGAAATCATAAAAAAGCAAAACACTAAATAGTCAAATGTTGATCATCTGCAAAGGGACAATCAATAGCTTAGGTATCATGCTCAGTTTATAAAAAGTAAGATAACTTTGAAATTAACATTAATTCTACGATACCATTACCATACAATTCATATTTTTTAATCTCGTTGATGATCAGCAAATTTTCAAAACCTTTTTTTTTAATTTATAGAACATCTACCCTTTTTATATTTATTATATTATCATCACGTATTGAAGCATTTGATTAAACACGTAATATGTATGTTGTTGAGACAAGTAGAGGATATAGCATAAGTCATTTTATACATAATAATTCATTTTTAATTAAGTAATAATACATATTCTTAACCAAATATTGTTTAATATGCTTAAAAATTATGAAAGATGTTTTTTAGTCCTCACTGTAATGCAACTGATAATTAAAAACTTGAAATTTATTCTAGATTTGGTTTTTAATAATTAATGATAATTGTAATTAATATTCAAATATTTCTTTACCTGATATTGGGGTTTATAGTGTATTTTCAAAACTTCTGAATCATCGAAATAAATTTTAACTTTTATTAACCGACTGAAATAAAAGGAACAATTAAACTATCAGGGAGAAAAAATTCATTTATATACATGTATCATGAAGCTAAATGTTAAAGCGCAATACTCATAACTATGAATACATAATTTAACAAAATATGAGGAAACGAAAAAAATATATTAGACATACGTATTCATGTAGTAAAAAAATGCTAGATTTTTTTTATTATATTTTGAAGTAAACATATATGCATCGATCCGTCAAAATAATATAAATAAAAATAAATAAATATAAATATAATATAATAAATAAATGTAAATATAATATAATAAGTAAATATAAATATAATATAATAAATAAATGTAAATATAATATAATAAATAAATATAAATATAATATGCAGATGTAGCTATTTAAATGATTTTGCTTTTAAGAACTATTTTTGTCAAAATAAAAGTAATGTTAAAACTTTTAAGCAACTTAAAAGCTATTCGTCTTAAATTTTAAAATTATAACTTCACAAAACTTGAGTGAGACAAAAAATTATTTTCACAGAATTACATTGTTATTGCATTGTCTCTATGCATTGAATTTTTGTAGTGTTACCTATATAACGAAAAACTTTGACGAAAATATTTCCTCAGAAATTGCATAAATGAATTATTTTCAATATAAAATTATTGAAAAAGAATAATTTAAGCCGATATGTGTGCATTAATAAGTTATTACATATCAAGTAAAGTTACATTTCAACTACACTTAGCACAACTTATCTACCTACACTTATCATATAAAGTGTATTTATAGTTATTTTGAAACTGACTATGCTAAATTAATTTTTTCTTTACTTTTTAATTTTCGAACTTATTTGGATTAACATAATTTGAGCAATAAGAAGAAATAACAGCTAAACACTATATAAAGATGAACATTTATTTTTTATATTAGATGAATTTTTATATTAATTACATTTTAATTCCCACTAAAAATTAACGATTTTAAAGGCATATTAATTTATTAAAAGAATGCATTCAAAATATTTTCATA